>CABHPQ010002139.1:0-27764 GCA_902168405.1 Peromyscus aztecus
TTTAACAGTAATTTTTTAAATATACATATCCATAGGTTTTATACTTCATAAATTTTGTACTCAATTTGGGCAAAATAAAACTTTTTCTTTGAATTTATAAAGTATAACAGGTACAAACAAAATGTTGAATATAGCTGGTAAATATAATGGGAATGTTACAAATAATACATTAGCTACTTTACCTAGTTAAACCGTAAAAGAAAGAAAAAAAAATTGTTTTGTTTTGTTTTCAAGACAGGGTTTCTCTGTGTAGCCCTGCGTGTCCTGGAACTCACTTTGTAGACCAGGTTGGCCTCGAACTCAGAAATCTGCCTGCCTCTGCCTCCTGAGTGCTGGGATTAAAGGTGTGCACCACAAATGCCCAGCAAAAGTAAAATATTTTTATTCTCTAAATACATATGGCATACAGTGTTGTGACCAGTCAGCCTAATTCTTAGGTACTAAACACATATGGTCACACTATTTTGGTTTTCCATGCTAGATGTACATCATGGCAAACTGAAGCTATGACAAGGAAATATTAGTAGCAAGGATCAATTTGTTAAGATTTATTTAGGAAAACTTGATGGTCAGACTCAGCCCTAGAAAGTTGTTTGTCATAATTAACAGTTTCCTCGAATCATTTTTGGAGATTCCTGGTTAAGTAATGGTCCCATTACTTTTTGTTTCGTGTCTTTGAATAGCCTTATTGTCTTTACCAGAATATTACTATTAGATGAATAAGTAAATTTTCTGTTTACATGACAGATTTTATGGTTAGTGTGATCTCTGAAGGTGGTAATGTCATCAAAAGTATCAATCCAACACGCATTTCCATGAAAATGTGGAAGCTGTCCAGTGGCGTGAGCCGGCCACCAACCAATGTGAGTAACAGCAGTCGGGTTCAGAAACTAAAGATAGTGTAATCTATTTGGTCATCAAGGCATGGCAGTGCACGTCTTTAGTCCCAGTACTAGGGAGGCAGGGCTCTGTGATTTTTGAAGCTAGTCCTGTCTACATAGTGAGTTCCAGAACAGCCAGGCATGTAGAGAGACTGTCTCACAATAACAACAAGTAAACAAAAAAGTGACCAAAAGAGAAGTAAAATAATTTAAATATTGTTCATCTAATATATAAAAAGTTACCATCTCACCATGTCCTCAGTACTTGAGTATATACATTCTTTGACTAGTTAATTTGTCCAGGTAAGTGGGTATGTGCTACATATATGTGAGTGCACAGATAATATGATTCCATGCACACCCATGCTTGCACATGCAGGTGATGGAAGAGGATGCCAGGTGTCTACCTTTGTTTCTCTATTATTTCTTCATTCGCCTGAGATAGGGTCTCTAACCAACAAAAGCTCACTCGCTGCTCTAGCCACCCAGTGAGATCTTGGAATCCTCTCTCCATTTACCCTATAAGTGCTGGGACTACTGCAACATACAGCCATGCCCAGCTTTTTATGTTAGTTCTGGGATTTGAACTCAGGTCCTCATGCTTACACAGTAAGCTCTCTTATGCATTGAGGCATGTTCCTAGCCTGATATTTTCAAAATCATTGAATAATGAAGGTGTATCTAGCTGCATATCCCATTTTCAGAAAACCACATTTCAAGTACTCAATAGTCAACTTGCAGCCATTGGCTCCCCTATAGTAGATATGAGATAACTCTTAAATATGAGAAACCAAATCCCAGAACTTGTTAGAGCACCCAACTTAATAACCTGCTTCAGTGTTGATAGTTCCTTGAAATAATCTGTTTTAGCTGGGCAGTGGTAGCATACGCCTTTAATCCCAGCACTCGGGAGGCAGAGCCAAGCAGAACTCTGAGTTCAAGGCCAGCCTGGGCTACAGAGTGATGCCAGGACAGGCACCAAAACTACACAGAGAAACCCTGTCTCAAAAAACAAACAAACAAAAATCTGTTTTAAAAGCTAGCTTGTTTAAAAGCCTTAAAGTTACCAGCTGGGCAATCTGAGTCTTTACTAATTTAGGACTAGAGTCCCGTGGTACCTATAAATATATAAATCCATATATAAATCCAAATGGAGCCTGTTGAGTTTTTCACGTGTAAATTTTCATACTAGTATACTCTGTTGACATTTGTGTTCTCCCTCTTCTGTTCCCCTTTCTAGGCAGAAACATTTAGTTGTAATAAAATAAAAGATAACGACAAAGAAGACGGCTGCTTCTATTTCAGGTACTGCTTAATCACTTCCTGTTTTTATTGTGCTCAGTGTAGACTAATTCAGGTCAGGGCTGGAGAGACAACTCAGCAGTTAAGAGCACTGACTGATCTTCTGGAGGACCTGAGTTCAATTCCCAGCACCCACATGGCAGCTCACAACTGGAGTCTGTAAATCCAATTCCTGGGAGCCCAAGATCCATGCCAAAACACCAGTGCACATAAAATAAAAATAAATAACATTTAAAAAATGAATAATTCAGGTTAGTGATTTTTGCAGTCCTTACCTAAGGAAAAGTAGTTTATGATCAAGAAGAAAATGTTCAGAAGCTATTTGGAGAAAGGTGTGTTTGCTTGGTTTTTGTTTTGTTTTGTTTTTTAAATATTGCTCTGTGAAAATGTTTTTGAGGAAAGTTGTTGTGATGTATTTACATTAGAACCTAGAAAATCCATGACAAGAATTTCTTTATGATATCAGAGCACTTTAGCATAATCATTTATTTTAGCGTATGTTGTCTAAGTGTGTGTGTTCAGGTGCGTGCGCATGAAGGCCAGAGGTGGACATCAGCTGCTTTCCTGTATCGTACGCCACTGTTTTTATTTTTGAGACAGGACCTCAGTGATTCTGCAGTTTGCCATTTTGTCTAGGCTTGGCAGCCAGTGAACAGTGCTGGGTTGCAGATATGTGGTGCTAGGGATCTGAATGCAGGTCCTCACGCTTGTACGGTGAACACTTTACCCACTGATCCAACTCAGGCTAGGCTTGAATTTTCAAGTCTTCTGCTTTTAGCCTCCTTAGTTCTGGGGATTCAGTCATGTAACACCGTGACTTCTGTTAGATATCTTTGTTCATAGTAAGGGTAGTGTTTGCACTCTTTGTGGTCTTTTGAACAAAAATTCTAGATTTTTATGTACTCAGATGTGTTGAGACTTTCTTTTATAATTAATCCTCTTTAAAGAGTCTTTAGATTATAAAAACATTCTTCTGTATTATGGTGTTGGCAATTCCATGACCAATTGAGGACCCATCGAACTTAGTACAATTTCACTCACTGCTGTGAATTATTGTGGCAAAGGTCACAGAGCAACATCTGCAGAGAGAAGACTTGTGATAATATCCAAGAGGAAGCAGTTAGAGGCTTTAAAGTGTCCTCTCCTGGTGGATCTCATAAGGTGTGCTTTAATTCTCCAATATCAAGTTATGCAGGGGAGGTGATTAGATATCTCCCCCCCCACCCCATCCCCAGACAAGTAGCTTTGGAGTCTGTCCTGGAACTCACTCTAGACCAGGCTTGCCTCGAACTCACAGAGATCTACCTGCCTCTGCCTCCCAAGTGTTGTGATTAAAGGCGTGCATCACCACTGTCCAACTGATTAGATTTTTATTGGGAGGTGCTGATATAGCCAGTCCCTGAATGCACATACCATACTTGCAGACTTCCAGGAGAAAAGCAAGCATTTAGCAGGAACTGTGGTAATACAAGTGTTTGATCAGTATAAGCCACACTGACAAGTACAGAGTATCTGTCATGAATCTAACTTCACAGGTGCCAGACAAGAGCAAATACTGTGAACAGGTCTTTCTAAGAACACTTCAGATCTGCTGTGTTATACTTATACCTGGAATTGATTCTGCTTTGGTATTTTGGGTTGATTTTCTTGGGGAGGGGCACTAGGGGTGGTGGCGATAGAAAGGGCAAATCTGACTAGGATATTGAGCCTAGAGTCTCACATTTGTTAATACATTCTTCCTGAACTACGCCTAGTCATGATTATTTCCTTAGAACGTGGTATAAATTTAGTGATCATGATGTTTTTTCCAAAATATGTATGCAGGATTGTTTGTTGAAATGATAGATATTCTTTAGTAATAGTTCTGTTATAAATCATAAATTCAGGGGCTAGAGAGATGGCTCAGGGGTTAAGAGTACTGGCTGCTCTTCCAGAGGTTCTGCATTCAAGTCCCAGCACCTACATATTGGCTCACAACTGTGTATAACTGTGGTCCCATAGGATCTGATAGCCTTTCTGGTGTGCATAAAAAAATACATGCAGACAAAACACCCATGTACATAAAATAAATATCTTTGAAAAATAATAATAAATCATGAATCCATTCATGTGTCTGTCTGTTTCTAGACTACACATTGATTTAATGGCCCATTTGCCTGCATTTTGCCAAAACTACAATATTTTAGAAGTCTATTATTCCCTGAAAAAAGTTTCTACCCTGTTGTGCTCCCTAAGATTCTGGGCCTTTTGTTTTACTATGTAAATTTTAGAAATAATGCAGCAGGTTCCAAAAACAAAACACCGATGGTAAAACTGATTGGGATTTTGTGAGGGCAGAAATCTGGGAGCATCTTTCAGTCTTTAAATATGGTATATATTGATAGTGGTTTCTTGAATTTTTCTTACAGTGCTTTATAGTCGTTTTCAAAGTCTTGCACATCTTTCCCTAAATTCCTAAGTAGTTGGGTTTGGGGTTTGTTTTTTTTGTTCATGTGTAGTTTTCTTTTTTTTTTTTTTTTTTTAACAATATTCTTAAGCATTTTTATGTTCTGTTTATTGTGGCAATAGAAATCCAGTTGGTTTGTGTCTGTTGACCTGGTAAGAAGTATCTTTTCCCAGCTCCGTAATTTCTAGTTTTGTTTAGTTTTTTTCAAATGCCTATAAATTATGGTAGGTTTGTTTGCCTTTTCTTCTTATGGGTACTATTTTTTTGGTTTTTTTTTTTTTGTTGTTGATTGGTTTTGTTATTGAGCTTTTTTGTTTGTTTTGTTTTTTGCTAATGGACTAGGAGTTCTAAGTTTTTATGGTGTAGACATCTAATGTCATTCTCAACCTAAAAGGAAACATTTGATTATTTTCTTTGGGTATATATCTTTTCTCTAACTCTTCGCTTCTAGAGGGGAGGGAGATAGCTTAGTTGGTAAAATATTTGCCATGCAAGCATGGTGGCCTGGCTTGTTTTGGGGTTCCTAGCTAACAATTCATGTTACTACCTTGCACCTAGCACTGGGATTTTTATTTGATTACCCATGGCTTCTTGGATTGACATTATCCACATTGCTTTTTCCTTAGTGTGTGATATAAAATGGTATTAAAAATGTTCATACTTGTGTGTGTCTAAAATTACCTTATAAAATAGTAAGGTCATTACTTTTCTTTTGCTTTGATTAAATATCATGTCTGAGAAAACTTACCAAATAGTTTATTTGGATTTAAAGTTCCAGAGGGATGAGTCCTGGGTTGGGAGTTACGGCAGCAAATGCATAGTGGCAAGCGTTTAGGCAGGAGAGGGAATTGAAAGAAAACATCCTCCAACACCAGCAGGGCAGACTGAGAGGGACTGGAGTGGTGTGGGTCTTCAAACTCTCAAAGTCCCCCACCAGTGGCACTCTTCCAACAACGGTGCACCTTCTAAACTACCCCGACAGCACCTCCAGCTGGGATCAGGTGTTCAAATATCTGAGCCTATGATGAATACTCTCATTCAAACCAGTACGTTTCCCTACATTTTTAGTTTTGTTTACCCCTCCTTCTACTGTTCCTCATCCCTGTCTGCATACCCTCCTCCTCCTCCTCACTTAAACCATTCAGTTCACATGTGTTCTTCTATTGCCCACTTCAGGCCTCCCTTACCCACATGGTCCCTTTCTAGATTCATGCCCTTTGTATATATATATATATATATTCCAAGTTAAACACACAGATCTAAAAATTCAGAGCTGTGATCCACATGAGAGATAACATGGGACATTCATCTTTTCTGGGTCTGGGTTAGCTTCATTTAATATATCTTCCAGCCAGCCATATCCATTTTCTAGCACATTTATTTTTTATAACTGAATAAAATTTATCCCACTGTCTATCTGTACAACATTTTTGTTATCCAGTAATCCTTTTTTTGCAAGACAGGGTTTTTCTGTGTATCCCTGTCTGTCCTAGAACTCTGTAGACCAGGCTAACCTCGAACTCAGAGATCTGCTTGCCTCTGCCTCCCGAGTGCTAGGATTAAAGCTTGTACCACCACTACTCGGCAATCCAGTAATTCTTTGTTGAACATCTAGACTGGTTCAGTTTTCTAGCCATTATGACTACAGCAGCAGTAAACATGGTTGTACAGTTACCTTTGTGGTAGGATATGGGATCCTTTGGATATGTGCTCAGGTATATCTGGGACATGTTGTAGTTCTGTTGGTCGGCTTTTGTTTGTTTGTTTTTAAGAAACCTCCAGACTGATTTTCAAAGAGGTTCCAGCAGTTTACAGTCTACAAACAGTGTATAAGGGCTATTACTGTGACAGGCTTGACCATGCTATTTTTATTTTTTATGTTTTTTCGAGACAGGGTTTCTCTGTGCAGCTTTGCGCCTTTCCTGGAACTCACTTGGTAGCCCATGCTGGCCTTGAACTCACAGAGATCCTCCTGGCTCTGCCTCCCAAGTGCTGGGATTAAAGGCGTGCACCGCCACCGCCACCGCCACCACCACCCGGCCGACCATGCTATTTTTTTGGAAGAATATGGGAGACTTTGGGACTTCCTAGTAGGAGCTTGGAATTCAGTAGTGCTAAGAGCAATGTAGACTATAAAGGCCCAGCTCAAGAGGTTTCAGAGGGTAATAATATTAGCAACTAGGCTAGAGAAGATTCTTGTGATATTTTTACAAAGATTATAGCTGCTTTCTGCCCCTGTCCTAAGAAACTGCCTGAGGCTAAATTGAAAAGTAATTGGCAAAGAATATTTCAAGACAGCCTAATGTTGACTCTGTCATGTGTATTAGTAATCAGTCTTAGGTAAATCTATAATGAAAAAGAGCAAGTAGACAAAAAGAAATACAATATGCAGTTTAAAGAGAAAAAAGGCACCAAGAAATTTAATGTTGGAGCCAAGGCTTGTGCTGTAAGAGATGAGAAGACTAAAGAGAAACCTGACTGAAAATGGAATAAAGGGAGGGGTGCCCTTAGGCTCCTATAGACTCATGTATTTGAAGACTTGGTCTCTAGCCCTGCCCTTCTCTCCAAACCCCCACCGCCCCTCCAGTTGGTGGAACTGTTTGGGAAAGATAAGGAGGTGTGGCCTTGTTGGAGAAGGTGTGTCACTGCGGGCAGGCTTTGAGGTCTCCAAAAGCTCACGCCATTCTCAGTGTTTGTGTGGTTGTGAGACAAGACGGGAGCTCTCGGCCGTCCCTTCGGTCCAGTCTGCCATCATGGGCACTAACCCTCTGAAACCAAAAGCCAGTTAAACGCTTTCTCTAATGAGTTGTCTTTGTCATGGTGTTTTATCACAGCAACAGAAAAGTCACTAAGATGAGACCCCATATACCACCCTGAATTTGCCCAATCTTGTGAAATCTTGGAAGCTAAGTAGGGTAGGACCTGTTCCATGCTTAAGTGGGAGAAAGTCTGTGCCTATGTCTCTGTTTTGAAGTATAGTTTTTGTTTTTTGTTTTTTGTTTTTTTTTTTCCCTCTAGCATTTTTGGAGCTCTGGGTCTTGTGTTGAGGTCCTTTATCCATTTGGAGTTGATTCTATGTAATGTGAGAGATCTGTAATTCCAGTTCCTCCTCTGGTCTCCATAGTCACTACATACATATGGTGTACTTTCATACATGTAGGTCAGAGTCTCATATGTATAAAATAAAAATGATAATCTTGGGTGGGCATGGTGCCTCACACCTTTAATCCCAGCACAGGGAGGTAGATCTCTTGAGTTGAGGCCAGTCTGATCTCCATAGAAAGCTCCAGACCAGCCAGGGTTACATAGAGAAACACTGTTTTGTTTTGTTTTATTTTTAAAAAAGGAATCCTAAGAGCAATTAGCAGCAGAAAAAATTCTTTTATTTAAAATAATCGTGTAAATATAGTTTTGTGGACTTCTGTCTGGAGCCTCTGTTAATAGTCTATTGATCCGTGTGTCCCTGCTGTGGGTTTAGTTGTCTTATTTTTAGATGCCCTTAACGTGCATCCTTCAGTCATCTGTTTGAATTCTGTCACTTAGAGTAATAAAGGACTGCCTTCATTGTGTCCCAGGGGTTTTGCTGTGTTGTGCTTTCATATTCTTCTAGTTCAAGAAAAATTTTCCCCTTCTTGATTTTGTTGGTGAGCTAGTCTTTATATAAAATAATATATTTTTAATTTTATTGTTTTTAAGTGTGTGTGTGTGTGTGTGTGTGTGTGTGTGTGTGTGTGTGTGTGTGTTAGTTACATATGTGCAGGTGCCTATACCCAGAAGAGGGCATTGGTTCTCCTAAAACTGGAATTACAGGTAGTTTTGAGCTAACCAGTATGAGTGCTGGGAACTTAATAAGGTCCTCTGAAAAAGCAGGGCACACTCCTAACCGCTAAACCATCTCTCCAACCCCAGTGAACCATTCTTATTGCATTGCTTAATCCCTATGAGTTTATATACTTTGTCTGGTTTCTGTGTCTGTTGATAGCCTGCTTTTCCAGGAATTATTACATTTTTTGAGAGTTGCTTGTGTCTTAGCATGTGATCTGTTTTAGAGAAAATTCTATGGGCTGCAAAGAAGATGATATTTCTTAGTGTTTGGATAGACTGGTCCATAGATGTCTATCCATTTGATTTATGACATTATTTAATTCAGTGTTTCTCTTCATTTTTTTGTTTTTTTGTTCAGATAGGCTGTGTGTTATTGAGAGTGGGGTATTGCAGTCACCTATTACTTTTGTGTTGGGATTAAAGTGTGACTATATCTAATAGTATTCGTTTTATGAAATTGGGTCCACACCTGTTTGGTGTATATACTTGTACAATTGTAATGTTATGAAAAGTTATTCCTTTAACGTATGACCTTGTTTGTGTCATCTGACTAGTTTTGGTTTGAAATGTGTTTTGTCTGGTGTTAGAATAGATACTCCCACTTGTTTTCTCGTTCCATTTGCTTGAATTATCTTTTTTCATACTTTTACAAATCTAAGGTGATGTCTGTGATGAGATACTTCACAGAGGCAGCAAAAAGATGTGTCATTTTGTAACATGACCTGCTGATCTGTGTATTTTTTTATATAAGAAAATAAGATATCTTCAGGCTGGACATACGGCTCAGTGATTAAAATCATTTACTGTTCTTACAGCCTAGATCTGGGTTCAGTTCCCTAGCACCCACACATGACTTATAACCATTCATAACTTGCGTTTCAGAGGCTTTGACAACCTTTTCTGAACTTTGTGGGTACTGGGCACAGACATGATACACATAAGTAAACTAAATATTTATTCTTTAACAACTTAATGTGCAAACATATATTGTCTTAGATTTATGTATTTTATGTGAGTGTTCTGCCTGCAGGCATGAATGTGCACTGTGTACATGCAGTGCCTGTGGAGGTCAGAAGAGGGCATCAGAATCCCCAGAACTGGAGGCACGGTTGCTCTGGTAGTTTGAATGAGAATGGCCCCATAGGTTCACATATTTGAAGACTTAGCCTCTGGTTGGTGGAACCTTTTGAAGAGGATTAGGAGGTGTGACCTTGTTGTGGGAGGTGTGATTTCAAAAGATTGGCACCATTTCCAGTTAGCCCTCTACCTGGTGAGTGTGTCTCAAGAAGTGAGCTCTCAGATGCTGCTCCAGTGCTCCAGTGCCATCCCCACCTGCTGCCGTGCTCCCTGCCGTGATGTTCACCCAGTTAAATACTTTCTTCTATGAGTTACATTGGTCATGGGGTTCTATTGAAGCTATAAAAAAGTAAGACAGTTGAGAAACCATTACATGGATGCTGGGAACTGAGCCCGTATCTTCAACAGCTGCTCTTAACCACCTACCCATCTCTCCAGCCCTTGTTCAATGCGTCTTGATCATATCCACCCATTTCCATTTTCTACTCCCCCGCCCCATACACATACCCTTCCCACCTTCATGCACTGTGCTTTCCCACCCTCTACCCCTCAACCCACTTAGTCAGATTATGTAGCAGGGTCCTTGCTGTTGTTCCCTTTGGGGGTGGGGGCCAAGTAGGCGCAGAGTCAAACCACACAGACTCTGGGAGAATGTCGAAACAACAAGCTCAGTTTATTCAGGAAGAGGCAAGCCTTATATACCCTCCACCCCACCCTGGGGGAGGGTCTGAGGATATGCATCTGCTGGTGTGACATGGCTGCCTCTCATTGGTCCAGGTCATCTCCAGATCATGTCTCAGCTGCTGTTGTTAAGACCATCAGGCAGACCCAAGCTGGCTCTCAGAAAGTATCTTTTTTACTTGTTTGGGCAGTCTGGCCCTCAAGCCTGTTAGGGATGAGTCATCCCACAAGATTAGTGCTGTGTGCTGGAATGATCTCATTGGTTTGGTCTTGTGCAGGTCATCTGTTGTCTTTTATTGGATGCTTGGGACCATTAGTATTCAGAATTATTACTGAAAGATGTGTATTACTTCCTGTCACTTCATGGTTTTGTGGTGTTGTTGCGTTCCTCCCTTGCTTACCTGTCTTAGAATTACTTACTTTGCTCTGTTGTATTTATCCTTCGTTTCATTCTGAAGTAATTCTTTCCAGTATCTTTTGTAGCTGTGGCTTAGTGGCCACAGATCTTCTGTTCTGCTTCTATCATGGAAAGATTTTGTTTCTCCTTCATTTATGGCGTATGGTCTTTCTGTTGTAATGATCTGGGATGGCGGCTGTGGTCTTTCAGAATTTGAAATCCATCTTTGCAAGCTTTTCTGGCTTTTCAAGTTTCTGTTGAATTATCAGCTGTTGGTTTGATTGACCTAGCATTGCATGTGACCTGTCCCTCGCCTTGGGTAGCTTCAGTGCCCGTTCTTCATTGTCACACTGGTGGTTAGAACATGATGTGAGGATTTGGGTTTGGGTCTTGTGTTTTTATTGTTCTGTATATCTCTTTTGCCTGAATGGGTATCTCTTTCACTGGATTTGGAAATTTTTCTTCTTTGACTAAAAAAATTCTGTGCCTTTGACATGTAGGATTTTTCTCTTAAGTTTGTCATTCATAATTTGGTCTTTTCGTTGTGTCCCAAAGCTCTGCTGTATTCTGTTCACACATTTTCACTTTAATTTATCATTGATGTTGACCTGAGCAATCCAACTCCTCTCTGTTCTTGTCTTCAAGTCCTGATATTCTGTCCTGTACATGATCAATCTATTGGGGGACTTTTTGTATGACTTACTGAGGTTTTCATTTCCAGCATCATTTTAGTTTGTTTTTAATTCTGTTTTGAATTGAGTTCCTTATTTCATTCAGCTGTTTGTGCTTTTCTGGAATACATTCAAGTCCTCTTTTAACTGTTTGAACATAGTTACAATTATTCCCTTGAATCCTTTGTGTGAAATTTCTTCTACATCACTCTCATTAAGACCCCTTACTATGGAATTGGTCATTTGTAGAGAATGCATGTTGTCCTGGTGTTTTGTGTTACTTTTGTTTTTTCATTGGGACTTGCACATTTGGAGTTGGCTGAGTTTGTATTTTGTTATTCAAGTCACCTTTCTTTTTTCAGTGGAGATTAGTCTAGCTTTCTTCCCCCAGTGGGATGCTGTGGTTTCTATCCCTCCTGGACTTCTCCTTCCTATCAGTTTGTTCAGAAAATGGAGGAAAACTGTTAGATTCAATAGGTCAGTCAGATTAGCCCCGTGTTTTCCTTGTATGCTATCAGAATGCTGTGTTTCACCCTGTACTCCCTTCTCATTTGAACCTCTTTGGGTCTGCCTTCTACTTCTGAGGGTCTGGGGTGCCTTGTGAGCCTACCCCTAGCATATCCACACCCTTGCTTACAGCATGGTGCTCTGCCTCTCCTGGCCTGTCTGTCCCAACCTGTTTCACCTTGTGACTTTAGGTTAGCACACCCTTTGCTATTTGTTAGATGGGGCTCCATGGGCATCTGAGTGCCCAAACTTTTCCTCACCCTGGGCTTTGGTTCCTGTGTGCTCAACCACTGACAAACACCTGGAGCCTCACAGGCCTGTATATACCCAAATTTTGGCTCACCCTACTCTACATACCCTCTACTGTGTTACCCTGAAGTTCAATTCTGAATACCTAGGTGAACTAAAGTCCTGCCTCATTCCCTCGCTTCTTCTCCAGTCCACTACTACTGGGTACCAGAGGCTCTGAAGCCCTGTCCATTTAAACCTTGCCTGGAAACCCTACCCATTGAGTGGCTGCACTTAGTGCCAGAGCCCCTCAAGCTTGTCTGCCTGAATTGTGCCTTACCTTCTGGGCTGCGGTGTGCCTGTGGATGCTTGGTACCTGGGGCCCACAGGCCTGGCTTTTGTTGTTTCTTAATTCCACTGTCGTCCAAAGCCCACCCCTTATGACATTTTCTTAATTATACCTTTTATAATGGCATATAGGTGGTGGTTTGGGGTTTGAGGTTTTGTTGTTGTTTTTGGTTTTTGGTAATTTATCCTCTGATTGAAAAGTTTAGATCTCATATAACCAGTACACTTAATATGTACTACATTGCTGATTTTTAATTTTTTAAATATGACATTTTATGCCAAAATATATTTTTTTAAATTATGTGTATGAGTGTTTTACTCATATGTATGTGCACCACGTGTGTGCCTGGTGCCTGTGGGTCAGAAGAAAGCATGGGATCTCCTGAATTGGAGTTACAGATCGATGGTTGTGAGCCACTGTATGGTTGCTGGATTGAACACAGGCCCTCCCTCTGCAGGAACAAGTGCTGTTAACCACTGAGCCATCTTTCCATTCCCTTGATTTTTTTTTTTTCTTTTATTTGATCCTATGCTGTTTTAGTTTTGTGTGTCAATTTGTGGAGTTGATTCTCTGCTTACACCTTTTCCTGGGTTTCTGGAATTGAACTCTGGTTGCCAGGTTTACATGGTATCATTTTTTCTTTTTTCCAGAAACAGCTTTTAGTTTTTAATGAACTTGTAAATAAAAAGCAAAAAGCTCCCATTTCATGTAGATGCTTTCAGTGGTTGCATTTATATAAGTAATACACGTTCAGTTGTAAGACAGTAAATTTCTGTGACAAATATGCTTTTCTAATAACAAGAACATTATAGAGTTAATGCAGGGTCCTAAGGATAATCTAGTAGTCGCCATGTTTTTTTCTTAAGCCTTCACTTTAGATGCTGTTATTTCTAGCACAGGTAAGCAGGTAGAGTCTTTGAAACACTCAAACACTAGAATCTTTGGTTGCTACCATACTATCTGGCTTTCAGGCAAGAAGCCAGCTTCTTAAAGAATGTTTTAAGTTAACAACTTGCGAACTCCAGGGTGAAAAACCCTATTTATTACATTTATTGAACATTTATTACAGCCATCACAACTGTGACTAAAGACTTCATGTCGTTCTTCTGAAATGAGATCTCAAAGGAGTATAGTTCAAAATAAAAGGTTTTAACAAAAAAATGGCATATGCACAATTCGTATGTCAACCATTTAGTAACTTTTCCACTTGAAAAAAAAAAGCAATAGAAAACCGGACACTGTGTTTCACTACTTCATTTAATATTCACAATTACAGAGGCTACAGCTCGGGGGCCAGCATCAGCAATGCTGCCCAGGGCCAGTTTACACTGAAATTGAGTTCTTTACACCAAGTAAATGGTTGTCCACAACCACTGGCTAGTGTACATATGAACTAAAATGTCTGGTTTGGGGAGAAACAAATGCTCCAGTCGTCTGCTCTGCTGCTTCTCTTCCCCAGTTCATGCCTAGAAACCCGTGGGAGCTGGGCCTGCTGACCCTCCCCACGGGAAGAGGCTGCCTGCTGTTCAAGTGTAGTCATATTGACGGTCAGGGTCCTGGGGATAGCCGCCTCACACATGGAACCGGAACTTCCTCCAAGTGCAGCCACAGCAGTCACTTAAATTTAAGTTCATGGTAAATTCTGCAGAAAGCCCCTTACTCAGAACTTCAACAGAAGGGGACATCTTCTTTTCACTAATCTTTCCATATGTTTACTTCTTTGCTGTGCCTCATAGAAGCATCTTTACCTGCTAAGCCACCTCACTGGCCCAATCCTATTGGTCTTTGCTCCTTTCTCATTTCTTGCTTTATCCCGTCGATGTATTGTCTGTAATTGTCATTCTGTTAGTAGTTATAAAACCAGGTGTGATACTTGCTTTTAATCCCAGCTGTTGGGAGGTAGAGGCAAGGCAGATCTTAGTGAGTTCAAGGACAGCCTGTGCTACATAGTGAGTTCTCAGACTTGTCAGGGCTACACAGTGAGACTTCGTCTTAAAAAACAAACAAAAACTCATACATGTGAATTTGTAGTTACAGATTCTCGTTCTTCTCTGAGTGATTTCCTAAGAGATTACAATATACATGCTTCCTATTCTAATGTGTAATAATGTTTGTATTTTCTGTCTTCCTGAGAAATGCAGATTCCAGGATATGTATTATAATTTTCTTCTTCCAGTTTACATTCCTTTTTGTTGTGTATTTAAGGCACTGTTACTATTAAATTGTATACCAGCAATGACCATTTAGATTTATCTTTACTATTAATCTTTTTTATAATGTTTTACATTGTAAGTATATAAATGATTTTGTGAGTTAAAAATTGTAGCACCATGATTGTGTCTTTTTATTGGGAAGACAGTTGTTAACGGAAACTTTGGAGACTGAGCTGGCCTTATCCTCAGAGCAAACTTCCTGTTTCCACCTCTCAAGTGCTGAGATTACAGGTGTGAGCCACTATGCCCAGGTATCTTCTGTTAATCTTGAACTCAACTCTTTGACAGTAGAAAGTTCTGATGATATTTCTAGTGGTGATAAATTATCTTGTAATTTTTAATAATCTATGTCTTTACTTACCTTCATATTTGAAGGATATTTCAGTAACGAGTTTCTGTGCTGGCAGTTTATTGGAATGTAACAGTCTGTGTTACCCAGATTGGCCTCGGCCTCCAAAGTCTTCCCTTGGAGACATGGAGCCCGGGCCCAGCTTTGTTGGCATTCCTCACATATGGTGTCTTCTTTTATCTGTCCGCCATTCTTGTCTCTCTTCTAATGCTAGCTACATACTTTTAGGTGTTTGGTTTGTTTTCTGGTTTTTGGTGTTTGGTTTTTGTTTTGTTTTGTTTTTTTGAGACAGGTTTCACTGTGTAGCCCTGGCTGTCCTGGAACTTGCTTTGTAGACCTGTCCTGGAATTTACAGAGAGCTACCTGCCTCTGCCCTCCTGAGTGCTGGAATTAAAGGCATACACCACTACGCCCAGCACTTTCAGCTATTTTCAGTTAGCTAATTCTCTGGTAGAGCTTAATTTGCTGTGAAGACTGTCTTTGGATTAACAATTTCTGATCAGCATTTTTAGTTCTAGTACTTAAATTTCACTCTTCAGTGCTTGATATTTGAAAGGTCTATTTTGTCCAGGTTGGGCTCAAGCTTCTTGACTCCAGTGATCCACCTGTCTCCACCCCTGAGTTGCTGGGACTACAGTCATGGTCAACTGACATTTCCTGCGCGCGCGCGCGCGCGCGCGCGCGCGCGTGTGTGTGTGTGTGTGTGTGTGTGTGTGTGTGTGTGTGTGTGTGTTGCTATTTATTTTCTTTGTTTGTTTATTGCTTTTTGAGACAGGGTTTCTCTGTAGACCAGGCTAGACTCAACTCAGAGATCCGCCTACCTCTGCCTCCCAAGTGCTGGGATTAAAGGCATGCGCCACCACTGCCTGACTCTGGCCTCCAGTTCTTGTTCATTTTCTGTCAGGCTAGGATTACAGGTGTGTGTCACCTCTTCTGTGTATTTAGTCGTTTTTAAAGGTCTACTAGGTCAGTTTTTTAAATCTTTTTTCTGTTTTCAGCATGAAAAGCAGAACTCTTGTCTAGAGTTCCCTTGGGTGTCTTTGGTTTTCGTTCATTTTCAATCTAGTTCCTTTGTTTCTTCATGTACTCGGATTATTTTTAGGGTTTTTTTGTTATTTTGTTTAATTTTTAGACATTAATATCTATGGAGATGGTAGTCTGTTAAGAATAACAGTCCTTGCCCAGAGAAGGTTTACATTTGCTTCTCTTGTCAGAGATGAAGAGGATTTCAAGCTGGGTTGTACTTCCCTTGGGAATCCATCTGCCTTAGGTTTACCTGTGCTCTAGAACTAGCTTCCAGGAGGAATGCAGTCTTAAGAGTGAAACTCAGCGCTTAGGAATTCCATCCTTGTAGCATGAATCTTAAAACGTTCTTATTAATAAGATCAAACCCGGACCAGGTATTGGGGTGAACACTGGAAGATCAGAGAGACAGAACAAGCCACAGCTAACCTCACCTGGCCAACTTCTCAGCTGGTCTTGTTTCCTCAGACTGGAAGCTTCTGTGTCCTCATCCCAATGGCTCTCAGCTGAACTGCTGCTCGAAAGCCTGAAGCTTAACCAGCTAAAAGCTTCTAGTTTCTGGTCCTCACGCCTTATATCTTTCTGCTTTCTACTACCACTCCCTGGGATTAAAGGCGTGAGTCACCATGCTTGGCTGTATCCTTGAACACATGGATTTCTGCCTCTGGAATGCTAGGATTAAAGGCGTGTGCTACCACTGCCTATCCTAAGTATCTAGTGGCTTTTCTGTTCTCTGACCCCAAATAAGTTTATTGGGGAACACAATACCACCACACATCCTATTTTATCCTTTTAGCTGTTGGCTTGTAATTATCTGTAAGCAGCTTGTTGACATAGCTGTTTTCTTCAGGGAAAGTTTTTGGTTTTCATTTTTTGGTTTGGGTTTGGGTTTTTTGGCCCTTTGGAGGGTTTTTGGTTTTGTTGGTTGGTTGGTTTTGGTTTTTGGCCTTTTGTTGGCAATGCTGTTTGATTTTTACTATAACTTCCCTATTTTCGTTATGGTTGAATATGGTTCAGATAGACTAAGTATATCTAAACAGGCACTGAATTTCTTATTGATAATGAGTCACAATAAGTGGATTGAATATATAAAGTCAGGCATTAAAAATACTGCCTGAAAAGAAGGTGGCATATAACTTTGAAATTATAAAACTGTTAGTTGGGAATTGATAATGTAGAAATGAAGCAAAATCCAAAGGACACATAATCCATCATGGTTTTTGTGTTTACTCTCATATCTTTTTGTAATAATTTATTTATTCTCATTTTATGTACATTGGTGTTTTGCCTGCATATATGTCTGTATGAGGAGGTCAGATGGAGTTACAGACAGTTGTTAGCTGCCATGTAGGTGCTGGGAATTGATCTGGGGTTCTCTAGGAGGAGCAGTCAGTGCTCTTAACCACTGAGCCACCTCTCCAGCCCTCTCTCATATCTTTATATCCCTGTTATTTTTACTTTCACTATATCTAGAACCTTTGTTCTGGATCTCGTGAACAAATGCACAGGTAAGAGGTCCTAGGATTAAGCGTGTGTCCAAGAAATACTGGCTTGGTGTGATGACCCAGCAGTTGAGAGTGCTTGTTGTTCTTCTGGAGGACATGAGTTCCGTTCCTAGCCCTCAACCATCTGTAACTCCAGATCCCAAGGTCCAGGGCATCTGACACTTTATTGAGTTCTTCTGGCACACACGGTGTATATACAAACATGATGGACAACACTCATATAGGTATAATAATTAAACCTAAAATAAATATTAAGTGAATGAAAGCATGTACAGTATTAGAAATTCTCTTATTCATTTGCTTGTTATGAAAGGAAACAAATGTTAGTGCTTTGAACTCATTTACTCTTTGTTAAAAAATTATTGTTCTTACCTTTTTACTTTTAGGGAAAAAGCAATCCCTAACAAAGTTGGGACATACTGTATCCAGTTTGATTTTATGATTGATAAAACAAATATGCTCAACAGCGAACAGGTTTGTTTTCTTTATTTTTTATGTACCATGGTATTTACTCACTTTATAAATGAAGTATTTGGTTTTAAAGTGAATTAATTATTGGACGCAAAATATAAATGCAAAAGTCACTTCCCTATTCATGGGAGGCATTTCAAGACCCCAGTGTGTCTCTGAAACCACAAGCTACTGAACTCTGTTTTCTCTCGTATGTGCTTTCTTATGGTCAGGCTTGCTAAAGTAGACACACTGAGAGATAAGCAACAATAATAAAATCATATTATATTACAACAATAATAAAATTATATTATTAATAATATACCAAAGTAAGCTATGAGATCTTATAAAATAATTATTTCTAAAATTTTCCATTTAATATTTTCAGAGCAATGGTTGATGACAGATAACTGAAACCATTGCAAGTGAAACTGGTTAAGCAAGGATTTTTATAATAAGATTTTTTTTTCAGAAAAATTAAGATAAAATAGACTTATTTTTAAGAAATTAATGGAAATTTTTGAGGATAACTTTTTATTTAATATATATTGTCCTTTTCTCTTCCTCCAAAATAGTATTCATAAGAATGCATTGTTATGCCGGGTGTTGGTGGCGCACGCCTTTAATCCCAGCACTCGGGAGGCAGAGGCAGGCGGATCTCTGTGAGTTCGAGGCCAACCTGGGCTACAGAGTGAGCTCCAGGAAAGGGGCAAAGCTACACAGAGAAACCCTGTCTCGAAAAAACCAAAAAAAAAAAAAAAAAAGAAAAAAGCCTGCATTGTTAATATGAGTGCTGCTTCTGTTCTTAAGGTTATAATTGATGTTCTGCCAAATGAACCTATGAAGTTGGTTCCTGACATCCAACCAGCTACCCCAGCTGTTTCTAATGTTCGCTCAGTTGCCAGCAGGACCTTGGTCAAAGACCTACATCTCAGTATTACGGTAATGTCTGTGTCTTTTTCAAACAACTAGAGTTTAACAAGAGTAATTGGCTTTTATATTCAGGTTCAGAATGGCTATTATAGAGTAATATCAGTAATTCAGTTTAAACCTACAAGAAAACCTTGAATAAAAGAGTTAAATATTTATAAACATTTTTTGTATTGAGTTATCAATGGATAAAGAATATGTCTTGTTTCTGATTTATACATGCTCTTCTCTAAGTTGTCTGTCTTCTAATTAGTTATTTTTCATTGTGTATTTTAAGGATAATTATGGTAATCATACTGGAGTGAATTTGGTTGGCACTGTAGTAGCTACCATCAAAGGTTTTAATGAGGAGGACACTGATACTCCACTCTTCATCGGGAAAGTTAGGACACTTGAATTTCCCTTTGTGAATGGTTCTGCTGAAATCACAGTAAGTTTCTTAGATATTTTCCAACATCCATATTCTTTGTATATATACCATGTTCTTTGTATATATACCAAGGAAGATATCCTGATGTTTTATGTTAAATCTAAAAATCAGTGAGATATTTGTGATTTTGCTATTACAATTTGGACCCAGAACCATCATTACTCAGATCTTCTTCCATGTAGGGTGACAGATAGCTTTCTCTTATTGTGCTGATTTTTCAACTTTAGTGACAATATAATGTTTGTGTTATGTTGTAAAGTAACTACTATTATACAGACAGAAAAAATAAAATAAAGGTGAGATAAAAATTTAATAAATTACTAGCCTATCATTGTTATTTTTCTAAAATGAAAATAGTTTGTTTTATATATTTAAAAATGCAGTGTAAAAAAAACCTCTATAAGGGGCTGGAGAGATGGCTGAGAGGTTAGGAGCACTGGCTGCTCTTCCAGAGGTCCTGAGTTCAGTTCCCAGCAACCACATGGTGACTCACAACCATCTGTAATGAGATCTGGTGCTCTCTTGTGGCTTGCAGACATATACACAAGCAGAACACCACACATAACAAACTAACTAACTAATTAATAAAGATTTTTTAAAAAAACAACCTCTGTAAGTAATTGTTATATTGTTAACCTACAGAAATAACAGTGATTGGCCCTATAGTGCAAACTCATCTAGTTACATTACGCACATTGGTGTGGTGTAGTGCTTTCAGTATACGAGGGAGGGTATTGATTTTTGAGGGTACTGAATTTTACTAATATAATAGGACCAAGCTTTTACAAGAATCTTCTATCTTGTTTAGCTTATTTTTGATTTATTTCTTCTTTGTTAAATAAAAGCCTATGTCGTTAATGAAGTGACTACACGTATTTTCATCAGTCCTAGGTACAAATTTATTTTCTTTCCAAGGTTTATTTTCTTATGAGAAATGTTTCTATCAGCTTTCTTCTATGTGTTGATTTAGAATGGTTGGTTGGTAGGTAGACAGGTTACTGATTTATTGATTGATTTAAGTGACTGGCCATAAAATAATACACATTTAAAATATTTTATTGTGATTGCAAGTATTTTTTATTTAGATTTCTACCAAAACTATGTGTACTATGGGGGGTAGGGAAGGAGTGTTTTCCAGGATGACCTTAACTTCATGTGTTCCTGCTGAGTACTGGGATTACAAGAATGTGCCACCACACCAAGTACTTCTTACTTGCAACATTGGATATGAAAAGTTCTTTTAAAATTCTAATCACATTTACAATTTATTTTTGTGGACATGGTGATGTAGACTTGTAACCCTGGCAGAGGTCAGGCTTCTGAAGCAGGAGGTTGGGTTTGCTTGTGATACAGACTGAGGTTAAGGCCATCCTCAGGCAATGTATTGACATTTTTTATCAAAATTAAATTTAAAGTGGGCTGCAAATGGCTGGGGTTGTAGCTCTTTGTTAGAGTACTCAAGTATAAGGCCCTGGCTTTGGTTCCCAGCAATATTCTTTTTTAAATATTGGACAGTGTTAGTTTTTAGTATTTCTAGGTTTGTGTGTGTGTGTGTGTGTGTGTGTGTGTGTGTGTGTGTGTGTGTGTTGGTGGCCCATACAATCACAATGCTCCAGGATTATTTTTTTTTTATCTTTTTTTTTTTTTTTTTTTTTCTTTCCTTCCTTCCTCCCTTCCTTCCTTTTTTTTTTTTTTTTTTTTTTTTTTTTGTTTAAAATTTTTTTTTTTTTTTTTTTTTTTTAAGATTTATTTATTTATTATGTATACAGTGTTCTGTGTATGTTTGCCTACAGGCCAGAAGAGGGCATCAGATCTCATTACAGATGGTTGTGAGCCACCATGTGGTTGCTGGGAACTGAACTCAGGACCTCTGGAAGAGCAGCCAGTGCTCTTAACCGCTGAGCCCTCTCTCCAGCCCCCTTTCTTTTTTTTTTAATCTTTGATTTAGGGATGGAGAGATGGCCCAGCAGTTAAGAGTGCTTACTGGTCTTCCAGAGGACTGGAGTTATGTTCCCAGGTCACAATACCTAAACTCCAGCTCCAAAGGATCCAGTGCCTCTATCCTCTGTAGGTATCTGCACTCAAGTGCACATACCCACATGCAGGCGCACACACCTACCTACATATAATCAAAAATCATTTTAAATTTGTTCTTAAATCTTTAAACAGACAAAAAAATCTTTTATTTTTATCCTTTTTCCAATTCATTAATTTTTTTAGAGTTTTTATTAAGTAGTTCAGTGTATACCAACAAGTGCCACTAGTACCTTTTCTTTTTTGTTGCCTACCCCTGTATATAACCCATTTCAAATATTAAATTGTTTCAGTACTTTAGGCTTGTAAATTGGGAGTCTTCCAGCTGTATCTGTCCTAAAGACTTGTTGGTCTGTTAGGCAGTGACTAACCAAAACATTTTCATTAATTGAAATGTTACTAAGATTTAAAAGTGTATTTTTTTATGTAAAGATCTGCACTTGTAATATGGAAGTCCACAGAGTTGGCATCACCATGTAGGAGGCCTGGACAGTGGCTGCTCTTCTCGGTCTCTTTTGTACCATGCCGCTTCTTTTCATCTATCTATTGAGGACCAGGGTCCGTTGTCACTGCTGTCAGCTCTTCATAGTTGTTCTTGCTATAAAGGAGAATAGGTGCATTTCTCCTGTACCATAATAAAATTAAGTTAGGAAAGTCACACACACACACTTATTACTTTTTTTTTTTTTTAAAAAAAGGTAAGCTTGTTTAACATGCAGAGTGAGCTGGAGTTGGAAGAGCACACCAAGCCTCGTTTTCCTTGTGCCTCCCTCTTCCTCCCCCATGTGCATTTGAAATTGTTCTGTCTGGTTAGGACAGAGACTTAGCTATTTCCCAAAGCTGCATTTAAAATCTAAACTTGATGCGTCTGGATTTCCCCTCGCCACCAGAGGTCCTTCCTGTTCCTCTGAATAAATAGAAAAGTCTTGTCTTCCTCGGCTTCCACATGTCCAGTGCTGACTGGATGGGAGGAAGACCGTTAGTTTATATTTGTTTCAGACTTATCTTGGTGGCTGGGTGCTAGGAATTGGACATTATGTCTCCATCCTTTAGTTCTGAGCTATATACTCCCAGGCCATCATTTTCAAGAATATATACTGACCAGAATACAGCTAATATTTGTTTGTAAATGTTTCACATATGCTTTGTTTTAAATGATAATCTGACATTGTAATTTATCAAGTTCACTAGTTATATCATTTTTATAGTCTATATTATTAGCCTGTGTGATTTGAAATCTTCTGAAACAGTCTCATTTTCATTCCTGTATGCATGTGTCCATCTCATATGTCAAATTCCCATTCATATAGTATATTTAACTACATTAAAAATTAAGCTTTGAAGCATGTCATAAACAGTTAAAAGAAGTAACATTGTGTTGATAAAAACAGAATTAAAAAGTACCAGTATGTTGATAATTTTTGGCACTAGAATATGGGTATTAAAATACTTCACTAACTAATTCTGTAATAGAAAAAGTTTAATGGTTAATAAAAGAGTGTTTTATCCTATAATATATGGCTATACATATGTTAGATTAATTTATTGAACATATTTTTGAAACCTGACAAACTGCAAAATCTATTTTAAAAGGCATTTTAGGATAAAAATAAATGAGTAAAGAAAATGAGTAATTTTTTGATGATTTAGAATAAATGGCCATTAAAAACAAAAAAAGATGATCTTGGTAATGCTCAAGAAGCTAGTTAAAGCAAAAATAGAGTGAAATGCTCGCCCTCACCAGGGGGATTGGTGTTTTTATACATTGGTGTTTTATACATTATACACCTAATGAAAAGGTGAACTATCTGATACAGCCTCTTTCCCTCCCCTTTTTAAGGAATATTTGATATCTAGTAAAATAAACTTTTAATTAGCTATATTTCTTACCCTAGAAAACAAATTTGCAGGGAAACAATCAGTGATATACTTTCTTCCTATTTCCTAGTAATTGTTAAAATTTTAAGCCAAGTGTTCACCACCCAAAGACTGAGTGCTGTAGTGTGGTTTATCTGTATTATTCATAAACATTTTACATCAGTAACATTTTATGAATTGCTACTAACAAATCAAGTTTAAGCAGACAAGTTAAGGTTTATGTTACTTTTAGAAACTATTTTTATATATACTTACATTCCTGTATATATATTGCTGATAGTTTTAAAATCTGAGTGGAACTGAGAATTGACTTATTCATAACTTAATGTTCTTTAATTTTTAAGAAAAAGAATTCTAAGTGTTGTTTATAATTTTATGTTTTATGCTCTATAGTATTCTATCAGTTTAGGGTTTTTTAAAAAATTGTAGTATATTCTGAAGAACAAAGAACTTAAGGTCTTTTTCCACAGAACTGAAAATACAGTTGAATTGAAATGTTTATAATTGCATCAGTCGCTAGTTATATGTTTTGATCTTAAGCTCAGATATACTTTTTGTGAATTGAAGAAAAAATAGAAAAGTGTAAAAACAAGTCTTGAAGCATTTTCAGGGGCCTCTTGTTCTGTCACCTGGGACTGGTCTCCCATGGTAACCACTGTAACCTAAACTCAGCTTTGTGCTTTGAGTATTTCTTTGTGATTGTTTTTATATCTGTCACTCCATTAACTATTTTACCCTGCTTGAGCCTAAAGGTTTGGATGAAAATAATTCTGCAGGTCAAGATAGAAGTGGCCACTAATATAGACAGAGTGATGGGAAATAGAGCTTTTTCTTAGAATTTCCCGTTACATGTGAATTTTTTTTTTTTTTTTTTTTTTTTTTTTTTTTGCTTAGTTGTACTCATTACATCATTTGGCTCTCTAGTAATATCAGTGGTTTAAAAAATGTTTATGTCTTGGGTGTTGTTGTTGATGGTTTGGTAAATCTGAAGAATCAGCCAGTGTTGTTCATGTTCAGATTTTCCTGCTTGTTTGGTAGCCACATGGCAACATATGTAACATTGGAATGTCTCTTTTTTAAATCTTGTTTTTCTCATTCCCTTTTCACTTACAGACTCTAGTGCTGGCAGAAAACAGTCCTGGAAGGGATAGTACTGAATATTTTATTATCTTTGAGCCTCGGCTGTCAAATTTATCAAGAACATTAGAACCATATAGCCTGCCATTTATGTTTTATGATGGTAAGTCTTAGGGAAATAGGTTATTAAACTCTGTTGTTAATGGTTCCTCAGATAACCTTGTTTTGCTTTCCATATGCATAATATTATGGCATATGACATTGGTAAAGTCAGTTTCTATGCTGTTTAAATTATCTGAAATTTTTTCCTTAGATGTTAAAAAGCAGCAACAAATGGCAGCACTTACGAAGGAAAAGGACCAGTTATCCAAGTCCATCGTTATGTATAGAAGTCTCTTTGATGCCAACAAGCAGCTTGTTGATGAAATGAAATGTAAGTCACCCTGTATTCAAAGGTAATGAAACATTAGGCTTTGAGCAGGTGAGGCAGTGGTAGAGACCATTTGTCTTTCCTTGAAACAGAAGTAAAATGGAAGTACTACAGAAGGGTGGTAAGGACAGCTGGTTCATTGTCACTTGGCAGTTTTTAACACGAAGTGTCCTTATTTTAATTAAGCTTGTGGCAGGCTTACAGATTGGAAGTTTTCCTCTAGAAATGTGGACCTGTGGAAAATTTAAGGCTTTTTTGACAACATTGATAACTAACTTATCTAGCTCTAGCTTTTGGCAAAAGATGTCACTGGAGGAATGATAAGTAATTTAATTTTTAGTTTTTTGTTTTTTTTGTTTTGTTTTGTTTTTGTTTTTCAAGACAGGGTTTCTCTGTGTAGCTTTGCGCCTTTCCTGGATCTCGCTTGGTAGCCCAGGCTGGCCACGAACTCACAGAGATCCGCCTGGCTCTGCCTCCCGAGTGCTGGGATTAAAGGCGTGCGCCACCACGTCCGGCAATTTTTAGTTTTAATCATGGGTTCACAAGCACTGAAAATGAAATATTGAATTTATTCATGAGTTAGTCCAGAAAATGTTTGCTATCTTTTACAATGATTTTTATATAATAAGCCATTTTTTGAATTGTGCACTGTTACCTGTTTTTCATTTGTCAGATGTTTTTACTGTGGGTTTTAACTTGTGTTAGTTTTGTTTTGTTTTGTTTTGTTTTATACTCACCCCCCTCCCTGAGACAGGGTTTCTCTATGTAGCCCAGGAAGTCCTAGAACTCATTTTGTAGAGCAGGCTGGCCTTAAAACTCACAGAGATCCGCCTGGCTCTGCCTCCCGAGTGCTGGATTTAAAGACCTGCGCCACTACTACCTGGCCAAAGGTTTTTATTTTTACATGTTTAGGTGTTTTGCCTCCATATCTGACTGTGCCTCTTAACCGCAGAGGGCAGAAGGTGTCTAGATCCCATGGAACTGGGGTTACAGGCAGTTGAGAGCTGCCATGTGAGTGCTGGGAATTGAACCCAGTGCTCATAACCACTTGTGTCATTTGTATAGAGTGTTTATAGATTCTTAAATTGACTCCGAAGGCACATCTTCAGTTATGTAGCTCACGTATCCATGTGATCAAGATTAAATAACACCCAAAATCATAGGAGTTTGTAGTATGATACCATAGTATCTCCCAATGCATTAATTTTCTCTCTCTTTTTATGTATCATTGAATCTTGAGATTTATAGCTTAACTTGACAGTGATCAGTTGTCAGTTTTCATTTTAATATTAAACTTTAAAAGGAAAAAGTAGTTGTAAACTTTTTTTTTTCAAAATTTTTTTTTTGTTTTGTTTTGTTTTGTTTTTTGAGACAGAGTTTCTCTGTGTAGCTTTGCGCCTTTCCTGGAACTCACTCTGTAGACCAGGCTGGCCTTGAACTCACAGAGATCCGCCTGGCTCTGCCTCCCAAGTGCTGGGATTAAAGGCGTGCGCCACCACCCGGCCAAAAGCTATATTTTAAGGACTTATTTGAGAGAGAGAGGGGAGAGAGAAAGAGAAAGAGAGAAAGGGGGGGCAGGCTGGACCAATGGCTCAGCAGTTAAGAGCACTCACTGGCTGCTCTTCCAAATGACCTGGTTTCAATTCCCAGCTCCCACATGGCCGCTATATATATATATATACTTTCTATAACTATAGTTCCAGGGGATCTGACACTCACAGAGACATGAGTGTGGACGAAACACCAATGTACATAAAATAAAATTAAATAAAATCTTTTAAAAAAAAAAAAAGAATTTTTCTTTTTCTTTTAAATTTTAGGCCAAGTTGAAGAAGCAAAATTAAAAGAGGTCCAGCTGAGAAATGAACTAAAATCACACAATATTGATATTCCTACAACACAACAGGTAAAACTTCCAAGTGTACATTAAATTTTTTCATTAAATTTAACTACTTGTTTTGTTAGGAATTCTATAGACACTGTTGTCTTTAACTTTGTATTTTGAGTGTGTGTGTGTGTGTGTGTGTGTGTGTGTGTGTGTGTGTGTGTGTGTGTTGTGCATCTGTGCATGCTTGTGCAGTCCGTACTTGTACCATGGTTTACACATGGAAGTTAGGGAGCGAACATTTGTCCTCTAACCTCTACATGTGTACCATGGCGCATATACATAATACACATACTCCATATGTTTGATTGGTTGATTTATTATTTCATGCATATGTGTGTTTTGCCTGCATGTAGACTGGATCACCTGGAACTGGGGCCTTGAACTGGTTGTGAGCCACCATATGGGTTCTGTAAATTGAACCCCAATCCTCTGCAGGAATAGTAAATGCTCTTAACTGCTGAGGCATCTCTTCAGCCCCACAGTGTTATTAGGTAATGCAAAATAGTATAGAGGACTTCTTAGCTTATTGTCTTCTGTGTGTGATTCAGTTTCAGAGAGAAGACAACTATGTAGTCTGTTTATTTTTATCGTTTTTTTGCTTTTTGGTAGTCAGTCTTTCTATGTGGTTCAGACTAGGTTCAAACTCTTTCTCCCCCAATCTTGTGAATGCTGGAGTTACATGTGGAGACCACTAGATCTGGCTAGGCAGTATATTTCATAGTTAAGATTATAGAACATCATTGAATGGACAGCTAGGTGTGAGTGTGAGGTTAGGATGTGTAAGAGTCTAACATAAATGCCAACATTGCCCCTTTTCCTCCTCAAAAAAGGCTTTCTATCCTTGAGAGGATAACTTAGTGATCGAGTACTTGCCTACCATGACATGGTCTTAAGTTTGTGACCCAGTATCCCTGATAAATATTTAATAGGCATATGATAGGGTTTTCCATCACTATTAACTATAGTTTTGTTGCTTATAAAGTAGTGCCTATTTTAATAACTTTTTAGCTGGGCAGTGGTGGCTCACACCTTTAATCCTAGCACTTGGGAAGCAGAAGTAGGCAGATCTCTGTGAGTTCGACGCCAGCCTGGCCTGTAGAGCGAATTTCAGGGCAGCCAGAGATACACAGAGAAACCCCATCTGAAACACACACACACACACACACACACACACACACACACACACACACACA
>CABHPQ010002139.1:27774-53573 GCA_902168405.1 Peromyscus aztecus
ACACACACACACACACACACACACACACACACACACACACACACACAGAAAAGAAAAAAAAAAACGACTTTCTCAAGTACTCCAAATTACTGGTTTTTCTCTATCCTGGCCTGCCTGTTATAAAAACAATTGACCTTGTAGATAAATTTTCTTTAATTACAGATACCTCACATTGAAGCACTTTTGGAAAAAAAGATAACAGAACAAAATGAACTAAAAAAAAAGCCCAGAAGATCATGTACTCTTCCAAACTACACTAAACGCAGTGGAGATGTTTTGGGAAAGGTTTGTGATTTAAGCTTTTTAAGAAATAGTACATTCTTGTTACCTTGCTTTGTTTAAAATATGTCTGTCCTCCCTCTGAACCCAATTCTGAGGACTGAATCGGGGCTGTTCATACACTAGACAGCACTCTGCTACTGAACTACCCCCAGGCAGCATGTCTATTTTGTTACTTTTTTCCCATTAATGCCTTGTAAATTAGAAAACTAGGGAAGATACTATGATGTGTCTGTAGTGAAATAGAAGCCTTATTTCTAGGCAGGTTTGTGCTACCAGATCAGATGAGAATAAATGGTAGACCTGATTATACCAACACAGTGCAGAGGTTTTAGAAGTGGCCGTAGTATCCCAATGGTAACAGGCTTAAAGCAGGAATGCTTGTGACCACAGGCAAGTATTTGTAAGTAAGAAAATGGTTTATTCTAATTCCTAATAAAGCAACAATTCTTAGAAAGGTATTTTAAATAATATGCTTAATGAATCTTGAAACTTTGTATTGCATATCTTTAAGTGTACTTCGTGATTACCAAGATCTTCCCTATTATAGACATTGAAATGTGAAATAAGTGTATGTTTAATTAGCTGACAAATTTTGCGTCATTATTTGCTTATTTTGCAAATTTACTGTTGGTTAATATGTAGAAAATTTTTCTAAAATTTTAACAGAATAGACAGTTTAATGGATTCTAGTCAGTGTAAATGTCTACAGCTTTGTTTTCTTTCTATTTATGTTTGTATTTGTTTTGTTTTTCTTTCTGTGTAGCTCGAACTAGTCTTAACCTTTAGAATCCTCCTGTCTCAGCCTGCCAGTTGCTGGGATTACAGTGGATGCCAACACACTTGGCTGATGTTTCTTTTAGTCATGCTTCAGATGGGGTTCTTTTTTGTTGTTGCTCTCTAATGGTAAGACTTTCAAAAACTATGTTTTTTGTTTTTGTTTTTTAATTTCTGTGTGTTTTTATTAAAATGGCTTCAGATCGCACATCTCGCACAAATTGAAGATGATCGAGCTGCAATGGTTATCTCTTGGCATCTGGCAAGTGACATGGATTGTGTGGTCACCCTGACCACTGATGCCGCACGCTCTATCTATGATGAAACTCAAGGTCGTCAGCAGGTGTTACCTCTTGATTCTATTTATAGGAAAACTCTTCCAGATTGGAAAAGGTTAGAAAAAAAAAAGAAAGTAATATTCATTGTCTACTTCGTTGTTTTGCAGTGCTTGGGGTCAAACCCAGGGCCTCACACATGCTGAATGCAAGTTAAACTACCTTCTCAGTAAGACTGTGGATTTAAATGATGTGATTTTATTGACATAACAGACTTTTATTTTGAGTTTCTACTTTTCCTTCCCATCCTAACTCACACCCATTACAAGCCATTACCTACCACACTCCTGTTAAATTGGTACTCATTTTAGACAGCATAGGAAATCAACACATCAAAATAACTGTGTTGATAAGGGTAATACTTGGTGTTTTCAGGTGTATGCAAGTACACATGCACATGTGTGTGCATGTATATGTATGTAGGCCAGAGGTGGACCAGGAATCATTCACCTTGTTTGTAAGACAGTTTCACTGGCTTTGGGGCTCACAGATTCTGCTAAATTGGCTAACTAATGAGCTCCAGAGATCCAACTGTTGCCACACCCCACAATACTGGGATTATTAATTCATGGTGCCACACCAAGGTCATCATACTTAAACTGCATGTACTTTACCAACTGAGTTCTCTCTCCAACCCTCAAGGTAATACTTTTTATGAGAAAACTTTTCCATTGAGGAAAGCCTCCTCTGTCTTAGTAATTGCTGAAGACCCAGTGGGGCAAATGCTAGAAAGATGATAGCTCAGTCAATAAAACGCTCATCACACTATCATAAAGAACGGAGTTCGAACTCCCAGCACCCACCTGGAAACCAGATGTGGCACACACATCTATGATCCTATTGCTCAGGAGACAGAGGCAGGAGGATCCTTGTAATTTGTTGGTTAGCTAGTCTAGCCAAATCATTGAGTTCCAGGTTCAATAATAGATTTGCTCAAAAAATAAAATGAAGAATAACTGAGGAAGCCACTCGACCTTTTCCTCTGGTCTACACACACACCTGAGGACCATTGTGCTTATACACAAGAACTACACAAGATCAAGATCAAGCCAGTCAACATTCTAGCATGGAGGAGGAAGGGGCTCACAAGCATCCACCCCTAGCTGAGGACCTATTGACTATTAATGGCTCCTGAGAAGGAACAGTCGGTTTTCTTTAAGGGTATGGCCCCTGGTAAGTTGACCATGCTCAGTGGATAGTCCCACACTCATGAGTATATGGGCAGCACAGATCAGACTTGCTGAATTATTTAAAAAAGAGGAGGTAGGCAGGGAGATGGATCTGGGAGGAGTTAAGAGGAAGTGGTAAGAGATGAATGTGATAAAAATATGTTGCATGTATTAAATTCTTAAAATAATTATAAAAATATTAAAACCTGATATAGGCGAGCATGAATTGATGTGCAGGATTAAAGTTTGCTCTAGAATGTTGGCTCTATTTCTGTTTAGTAACCCTACACTCCCTCTGGGGAAGATGTAGTTCACTTCTTTTTCTTATTTCACTTCTTTTTCTTGTTGTTTTGTTTGTTTGAGATAGGGTCTCTCTATGTATCCCTGGCTGTCCTGGAACTTTCTATAAATCCTTCTGTCTCTGGCTCCCAAGTGCTGAGATAAAAGGTGTGCACATAGATTTCAACACAAGTATAAGAGAGAGAGAGAAACATGTAAGAATAGGATTATAGTACATAGCACATGCTGTTTGCTGGATTCTCAAGAGAGACACTGAAGCAGATACTTTATATGGCAAATCTTCATTTCTAAAGAGAATACATGGTCGTTCAGGAATATTATTTGGGGTAGGTGGGTCACATGTGTCACATAATGTACATGTATTCATTATGTTTTTCTTAGTGTATTTTTTTAATTTAAATAGTTATGTATGCTTTGTTTAGTACTTTCTTGTTGTTTTGTTTTTTTAATTTAGACCTCTACCTCATTACCGAAATGGTAAATTACATTTTAAACCTTTTGGAGATCCAGTCTTTGCCCGAGATTTGTTAACATTCCCAGACAATATTCAACATTGTGAAACAGGTAAAAGACATTGTAATGACTTCATTTTGTTCAACTATTACATTTGTGATATAAATTTATAAAATGTTAACTATGAAAAATTACATTCTTATAAATACTACTTTCATCAATATTTAATTCTATATATTTTGATGTTTTTAGTTTTTGGTATGCTGTTAGGAGACACCATTATTTTGGATAATCTAGATGCAGCCAATCATTATAGAAGAGAGGTATGTACTTCATTTATTTTTTTTTAAATCATTTTATTGTAAAGAATTGGGAAATTAAAAAAAAAAAATCACACAACTAGATTAACATAGCCACTTAAGCAAGCCTTTTCCCAGACTCAAGTCTGTACATCTCAGTGAACTCACAGAACAGCGCTCCCAAGCTTTGGAGCTTAGTTTTGGATTTTTTACTTTCACGATTAGTTTCATTTTTACACACATTACCCTTTCTTTTCCTTTATACATGCTGTACTTACACCCATATGTTCATTTGTTTATACATTGTAGGTTAAGGATACACATATAAAGGAGAACGTGTGAGTGTTTTGTTTTGTTTTCCTTTGATTGGATGACCTTGCTTAATATTTTGCATTCTTTTTAAGCATACTAATTTTTCTGCAAAATTTGTGGTTTCCTTTTTTTTTTTTTTTTTAAGAGCTAAATAGTAGGCCATCTTATGTATGTACCAGATTTTTTTATTCGTTCATCTTTTGGCCAACATAGTGAGTTCTAGGCCAGCCAAGGATGTACTGTGAAACAAACCTATCTCAAAAATAGTGTTTCTTATCTAAAGACCACATCATCAAGTTAGAGCAGTGGCTCCCAACCTTCCTAATTCTGCAACTCTGTAATACATATAGTTCCTCATGTTGTTGTGACCCCAACCATAAAATTATTTAGTTGCCTCTTCATAGCTGCAATTTTGCTACTGTTATGAATCATAACATAAATATCTGATATGTAACCAATGGGGATCATGACCTACAAGTTAAGAACCACTAGATTATAGAGCCAAGTGCATGATGGGTTTTAGCCTAATGACTTTGAGAAAACACACTTAGTAGAATCTTTGCAGGCAGCTATGCTCACAAAGCACACTTCACATCTCTGGAGGAGGGAGTTGGATGTGTTTTGAATTCTTACCTAACAAACATCTTTTTGGGTTCCTAGGCTTTTGTCTTAATTAGGGTTTTTTGTTTGTTTGCTTTTTGAGGCAACATTTCTCTGTGTAGCCCTGGCTGTCCTGGAACTCACTTTGTAGACCAGGCTGGCCTCGAACTCAGAGATCTGCCTCCCCCTGCTCCAAAGTGCTGGGAATAAAGACATGCGCCACCATTGTCTGGCTCTACCAAATTTTATTTGACTAAGTCATTTATAATTTATAATATATTATTATATTTATATATATAATTTATCAATATCTTAGTAGCACTGTTAAATTTCAGTAGCTTTGTTATTTTTCTTTTTTTTTAATTTTTCGTGGTATTTCTACTAACATTTCAGCTCGTTATTGATTTTATTCCTTTTCTGTCTCTCCAGCAGTTATAAGTAATCTCCATTTTTGTTCAGTAAACTTGTTCACTTTTAGAACTTGAGCTCCTGACTGTATGTTTGTTGCTAATAGTACATTGAGGTAGGATCATGAAAATTGAATTAAAAAAAAGACAGTGATATTTTCCAGTTGTTACAAAAGAAAGCCCAGTTGTTCTTTCTACCTGAAGCTTATAACTGTCCCCTCCCATATTGTTAATCCTCTAAGAGGGGCATAATAAGCTAGGTGTTTGTTACTGAATATGATGATAAATCCTTAAAACTGCCTGAGCATTGATAAATGGATGGTATTTTTATGTATGTGCACATGTGTGCATGTATATCTGGAGGACAGATGTTGACAGGTATCTTCCTCAGTTGTTTCAGAGCTCATCAGTTGACCAAATGAGCTGACCAGCAAGTCCCAACAGCCCACCTCTGCCCTCCTCATGCTGTCATTACAGATGTGTGCCTCTGTGCCTGGCCTCTTAGACTAGTCTTGGGAACCCAAACTTGAATTCTATCGTAGCCATACTTGCTGACTGAGCCATCTCCCCAGCCCCCGTTATTGTCTGTCTGTTTTGTGTGATGGATGTTTTGCCTGCATGTATATCTGTGCACCACTTTCATGCCCAATCCCAGAGTAGTCCAGAAGGGGGCATTAGATCCCGTGGGACTAGAGCTGCCATGTGGGTCCTGAGACTTGAACCTGGATTCTGTGGAAGAACAGCCAGTGCTCTTCACAAAGCTTGGCCGTCTCTACAACCCCCCACCCCAGTTTCTACCTTTTATATCTCACCTTTAGAAAGCATATAAATCCAAGAAATAAATTGTAATTTATTAAAAATTTATTAAAAACCAAGAATAAATTGTAATTATTTCTTTTACAAAACCAGTTGTCTTAGTTAGGGTTTCTATTGCTGTGAAGAGACACCATGACCACTGCAAGTCTTATACGGAAAACATTTAATTGGAGCTGGCTTACGGTCCAGAGGTTTAGTCCATTACCATCATGGCAGAACATGGCAGCATGCAGGCAGGCGTGATGCTTGAGAGGTAGCTGAAAGTCCTGCATCTTGCAGGCAACAGGAAATGGTCTCGGACACTGGGCGTGGCTTGAGCATAGGAGCCCTCAGAGCCCACCCCCCACAGTGACACACTTCCTCCACAGGACCACACCTCCTAATAGTGCCACTCCTTTGGGGACATTTTCTTTTAAACCACCACAGCAAGTAATTTTGAATCTGCGAATTCTTCATTAGGACAAGATTTTTTTCACCAAGCGTGACAGCACATGTCTGTAGTCCTAGCCTCAGCAGAGGAGTGTGAACTGAAGACCAGCTTGGTCGCATGGTAAAACTACACACACACCAAAACAAAACAGAAATAAGTGATTACTTTAGTCATTTGGTTGCATTTTAGGCTTTTTTTTTAATGCCATATTCAATTAATTAATTAATAGAGACAAAAATAAATAAAACTGCCAGTTTTCTGGAAAGGCATATATGAAGTGCCTCTGGAATTATATTTTCTTTTTTTTTTTTAAGATGTAATTTTACTTCTATAAATTCAATCTAATTTATGTAAATATTTTATTTATATAATCCAAATACTACTTAAGCTTTAATGTTAGATATTTGTAATGTGGTAAATTACAGTGCTCTTCAGTCACACTTGGAGGTGGGGTGTGTGCACTCGCGTGCACAGGCCAAGGGAAGATACTAGATACAGTGCTGCAGTTACTGTTCAGCTTTTCTCTAGAGACGGGGTCTCGTTGGACCTGGAACTTGTTTTTTTGGGGTTGGGGCCAGGGGGTAGGCTGGCTGATCAGCAAACCCCATTGATTATCGTGTTTCCACAGCCTCCCATCCCAGCAGCAGGGGTTGTGAGTACAACCACATCAACTGTTTTATGTGCATGTTACGGTTGTATGGTAAAACGTTCTTACCCACTGCATCATCTCCCCAGCCCTCCCCCCATCACTTTTTAATGTATGTATTCTATTTCATTGTGTGGATGTGCTGCAATTTGTGTAACTTACTGAGACATGTTAGCTTATTGAGACATGTTAGTCTTTCATTAAGACTATTTGAGTGTACATACTTGTGATCATTTTGTGGGGTTAAATGCTTATAAGAGGAATTACTGAGAACACTCTTAGAGATCCGGAAATGCTACATCCGGTGAGATATTTTTATTCTCACTAATTGGGGGAATTTAATTCTTGACCCCTTTCTCACCATTGTAGTTTAAGCTAGTATTTGAAAACCAGTCTGATTCTCTACTTGTCTATGGACTTTTCCCCCAGTTTATTTTATTATTTATTTTCTATTTATTAGATACCATTAGCTTATTAATTTTGTGAAAACCCTACCCCAGTTGTGTCACTTACTTCTTTACTTGCTTGCTTATTTATTGGGTTTTGTTTTTGTTTTTGTTTTTGAGGCATTGTCTCTCTACAGAACCCTGTTGTCCTGGAACTCACTATGTAGACCAGGCTGGCCTCAAACCTATTGAGAGCTGTGTACCTCTGCCTCCTGAGTACTAGAATCAAAGTCATGCATTACCATGGAGTCAGTTTCTTCCTCTGTTTACCTTCAATAGGTTGTTAAAATCACACACTGTCCCACATTACTGACGAGAGATGGAGATCGTATCAGAAGTAATGGAAAGTTTGGGGGCCTTCAGAATAAAGCTCCTCCAATGGACAAACTTCGGGGAATGGTCTTCGGAGCTCCAGTACCAAAACAGTGTGTGATCTTGGGGAAAGAAATAGGTAAGCTAAATGTGGACTGGTTTGGTCTAGTTTGTGTATTTGTCATTGTTTCAAGACAGTCTATGTATCTCAGGCTTTAGGAATTCACCATGTAATCGAGCATGGCCTTGAGTGTGTTGACCCTCCTGCCTCCACCCCTCAGTCCTGGGATTGTCGGCGTGTATCACTGTACACCCAGTATCTGTGTGGTGTTGGGGACTGAACTGAGGACTCCTGCATGCTAGGCAAGCACTCTGCCCACCAGGTCACAACCCCAGCTCCAGAAGATACCTTACTTTTTTCTTTTCTTTTATTTTTTCTTTTATTTTTTCAGATGACAAAAGTATCTCTTGAGGAATCCCTGTTATTTATCTTTTTGTTTTTTGTTTCAGTGCAGGGGGGTTGAACCTGGGGTCTTAGGTATGCTGAGCAAGCATTGTACTATAGATGTAATTCTAAACAGTCTTATTAAATAAGAAACACAGAGCCAAATGCAGAGTTAAAAGCCCAGAGATCACAGAGCAGTAGCCAAAAGCTGAGACCACCTTCTTACCACCCGCTGCTGCCGCCGTCCTTCCTCTGAGAAAGAGACCTACTTCCTGTGTGTCTGTATTTTTTAATTGACTTTCTGTTCTGCCTTCTCATTGGTTCTAAACCCAACCACATGACCTCCTCGTTACTGCCTGTCTATACAGACCTCCAGGTCTCTGTGGTTGGTATTGAGATTAAAGGTGTGTGTCTCCAAGCTGACTATGTCCTTGAACACACAAACTCTGCCTGCCATGTGATCAGATTAAGGGCGTGTGCTACCACTGCCAGACTTCTGCTAAATGGCTTGCTATTAGCTCTGACCCCCAGGCAACTTTATTTATTAACATACAAATAAAATCACATTTCAGCACAAATAAAATATCACCATATTCTACCACTATAACCAATATAAAATGTGTTTGTTCTTAGAATAATCTACCTTATATCAAGTAGTTGAAATATGCTCCCTTCTTCCTTCCTTTATTGAATTATTACAAGAGAGCAATAGTCTAGGGAGTAATTAGAGTACTTACTCGCGTCTTTTTTACTGTGTATTCAAGAATATTCTGCCTCATTGAATTAAGTTTATCAGATAATCATTTGTTTTTGTCTCAGTTCATAGTTAAGAGTTTTTGAGTCAGCTGTGGTAGTGTGTGCCTGCACTGACTACTTGGAGGCTGAGGTAGGGAAGCTCACTTGAGCCTATGAATTTGAGACTAGCTTGGGTCAAATAGCAAAACCCTAGCCAAAAACATGTTTTTTCCTTAAAGTATATGTTATGTACCCTTCCGCCACTTCTATTCTCTTGTCTCCCAGTTGCCTTCTTTAAGGCAGCCAATGTATTATCATCTGTGTCTGCTCTGAAGTGCATATATACTCAGCAGGAAGTCCCTGCATGCCATCACCCTATAGAGACCTGCTTTTATTTCATGAAGTTGTAATGTGCTTGACTATCTCATTTTACTACACAGTAATTTCTTACTGTTAGCCTTTTTTTATAGGTATCATAAAACTTGCCATCTTAATTGTTTTCACTGCACAATTTATAGTATTAAATACTTTAACATTGCTATACAGTCTATCTCTCAAACTACATTTTGCAGGATTGAAATTTAGCATCTTCCCATCCCTTTCGGTGGCTGTCATCATTCTACTTGGAGTTCTCTATGAAATTGACTATTCTAGACAACCTTTTAATGTCTCTTCACTTAGCATGAGGGCAGGGCTTATCCACTATAGGAACTGGTTGAGTTTCCTTTCCTGGTAACATTGCTTGATACTCCATTGTGCATTTTGCTCTTTTGGTTTGGTTTGGTTGAGGCCATTTTTATTCTGTTGCCCTCGGCTGCCTTGACACTCACCATGTAGCCCAGGCTTGCCTAGATTTTATTGTAATTCTTCTGCTTTAATCTCCCAAGTATTGGGATTACAGGATGAGGCACTACCCCAGGCTACATTTTTGTTCTTGTAGTAATATATAATCCAAACATAGAAAAGTACACATTTTGCAAACATGGAACTGGTAAGTTTTAGTAAAAGAACACCATACTTACAAGAATGAAAAATAAGGCTTGGGGATGTGATTCAGTGGTAGAGCACCTGACTGATGTGTTTAATCTGAAGTTCCACACACAATTAAAATGAGTAGAATGTTATATCAGCTCTACAGAAAACTGCTCATTTTCTCTTCAAGTCCCCACATGCTATGACTTTCTTTACTTAGCATAGGTTACTTTTGCCTGTTTTTGTACTTTATATGTAAATAGAATCTTAGAATACACACCTTGTATCTGCTTTTATTCATTCTGTGCTGTGTATGTCGGTAGCTGTGGTTTATTTTCATTTCAGAATAGTATTTCATTGTGAAAATAGACCATTAGTTATTCAGCTATTAAGCTGGGATAGCATCCAGTTTTGAGATACTACTTTAGCCTCGACAGTTTTAAAAACAGCAATTGAAAAAAAACCATAGAAGAGTTATACATCTGCTTATTATGTCAATGACTTTCTACAAAAACTATTCTGAAATGTAAATAAAAATTACATTAAGATCCATCTCACTCAGTCAGGAAAAAAGAAAAAAAAAAAGGAAAAATAGACTTACCATATGACCCGACACTCTCCTGGAGATTTATCCAAGACTTCATTAGCGTGTAAAAGACAGTTGCCCGCCATTGTAGCACTTTTCACAGTAGCCAAGTTAGGGAGCCAAACGCGTGTCCATTGACAAAAGAAAGAAATGGATGATGAAATGTGGTTCACTCGCACAGTGGAGAAGAGGGGGTCATGTCATTTGCAGGAAAATAGATTCAACTGGAGACAATGAAGTGACTCAATCTGTCATAGAAAATAATACTGTTTCCTCTCTTTTGTGAGTTGTAGACATAGATAGAGCTACATAGATTATATGGGTATAGATAATGAGAAAGTAGAAACGAAAGAGTCCATGAGGAACAAAAGGAACTTAAGGAAGGGGAGACATGTGGATAGCCAGGATATTTCCAATGTGGTATATATATCTGTATGAAAACAACTTTCTGTAACCCAGGATAATACAATTAAATTAAAATTTAAAATCTGCACTTTAAAAAAATAAGTGAACATCTGATGAAGAAACTGATAGAAAACAGTCAGAGACAATGGATTAACAAAACAGCTTTATTAACTAACCTCATTTTATGAGACTAGATTTTATGACAGTGGTGTCAACATAAAGACCGACTTACAAAACTTTAAAAACACAGAGGTGCTCTGTTTACAGAATTCCTAGAAATTTACTATATGGAGATCACTATAATAGTATGGCCATCTCTGTGGACCTTTGAGAAGAAAGAATTATATTTATTAAAGATGTGCTCTACTCATATATATAAAGTTAATAACATACTTACTGCATTGATTTAAAAATCCTTTAACTGTGTGTATGTATATATTTATATGCATGCAGAACATGTGGAAGGACAAGTACCAGTCACGTTTTTAAAGGCTTTCATTGGTGTTTTATTGTAACATGTGTCTTATTTTTTAAACATTTTTTTAGTGATTCCCTGTGAATCCCACACCATGTACCTCAACCCCTCCTACCTCCCAGTCCATTCACATCTGCCTTTCACTCTTTCAGTGCCCCTCCCCCAAAGAAAACAAAGCAAAAAATTAAACAGTCCTCTGACCTTGCCATCTCTCCATCATATCACTCATCTTAGTGTCATTGGGAACTGTGGTGTGTCACACATTATACCCTTTTGTCCAAACGGCTTTACTTGTAAACGTTCATTATAATGAGTTGTTGCTTTGGTTCAAGGCCTCTGGTTTCTGGTACACCATCAATACCTTACCAAAACTCAGATACCCTGCTGTTGCTTCAAGTCATGGAGATCTTGCAGCTATGGTTCCATGGGACCAGTTCTTTCATGCACGCTCCAGCCAGCAGGTCATAGGTAGATATTGGGGTAGGCCAACTCAAAGCACTGGATGTGGGCCTGCGTGGTGGCTGATTGGTCAGTCCTGGCCTCCTCTGGGCTTGCTCCCCTCAGTTGAGGGGCAGAGCCAGCTCTCCTGTGCCTATGCCATCAGGATCAGCCCTCCCATGTGAGGGGTGGGGCCAGATCTCCCAGGGCCAACAAAAGGCAGCGCCAGCTCAGCAGGGCCCTCGGATTTCAGCATGCGTGGTTCACATGGCCCCTAATGGTAAGGGGTCACAAATATCAACACAGACCCCAGCTGTAGCAGTACCACAGATCCAGACATGGCCCTCAGCAGCAGCTTGGGCCTAGATGTCACCATGGCAGTGCAGGCCACCCAGATGAGTATGGCCCTGGTAGCAGCATGGCTCTCAGATGCCAACATAGTCTCAGGTGGCTGTTCAGACCCTGAGCATCTGCACAGCCTTCTGTGGTAACAGGAGTCATGGACATCAACACAGACCTGGGCCATGGACCCAGACATGGCCCTTGCCAACAGCCCAGGCCTGAATGTCACCATTCCTCAGCACCTTCGCTCCTTCAGTTCTGCCTGTCTCCACAGCACATGAACCACTCCGCTTCTCTCCCATTTCTCCACCATAGATTTGCTCATTGTAACGGTGCCCTTCTGGTGCCTCAAGGTATCAGGCTGCCTGTGGGTGTCTTTCACTCGCTGGGGCTGTGTGTTGGGGGTAATTTTAATTATTTATTTTTTCAAGAGAGGGTTTCACTGTGTAACCCTGGCTGTCCTGGAACTCACAGAGATCTACCTGCCTCTCTCTGCCTTCGGCGTGCTGGGATGGGATTAAAGGCGTGTGCTACCACTGCCTGGCGAAAGTTACACATACAAAAAGAACTCTTGTGGACTAAGAAAGTGCGTGAGGAGTTGCTGTCTCTGCAGTTAGAGTTGATCCGATGTTTTATTACAAATCAAGGAAAAGGTGCTTTTCTGACAGTACAGTCTTTAGTGCTCTTGTGTTTCACCTCTTCTCTGACTATCTGTGTTGAGGAATGTGGGACACTTCGTGTCAGACAGGATGTGAGAATGTCCAAGCACTTTCAGATAGAAAATGCTAGGTGTGACATTTGTCTATGTGTGCAAGGCCCTGAGTTCTATCCCTAGAACTGCAAAGAATGAAAATAAAAGAAAGAAGTGAAAATTCCTTCCTGACAGAAATTCAGTCAAAGAAAATTAAAACGTAATGGTCATGTATTGTCTCAACTGTATTTGTTCGTTTTCATTGAATGATTCATGACTTTAAAAGGCATTCTTCATAGGTTACTCAGTGATGCTAATTCTTTTTTCTAAAACTTGGATTTGGTATGACATTAGCTTCTTTGACATCAACTTCTTTGCAGATCTTATTCAACAGTACCGTACTGCTGTGTGCAAGCTGAATTCTGTGAACAAGGACTTGAATAATCAGTTACAGTATCTTCACACTCCTGATATGAAGAAGAAAAAGCAAGAACTTGATGAACAGGAAAAAAGTCTGAAACTAATAGAGCAAAAACTCGGTATATATTTAATTTCTGTTAACTTTTTGTTTGACAATAAATGATGGGGAGTCGAACTGTAAAAAGAGAATGCAAATGATTCAGAACTTGAACTGATTTCTTAACTGCCAGGCTGTCTGATAAATGCTTAAAACTCTTCTCTTACCAGGAGATAGTGTCTTAGTTAAGGTTTCTATTGCTGTGATAAACACCTGACCAAAGGCAAGTTGAGAAGAAAAGGGTTTGTGTCAACTTACAATCGGTTTTCCAGGAAGCCAGGGCAGGAGAGGCCATGGAGAACCACCACCTACCATCTTGCTTCCCACGGCTAGTTTAGCTTACTTCCTTATATAACGTAGGACTGCCTGCCTAGAGGTGACACCACCCACCGTGGGCTGGGCCCTCCCACACGAAGACAGTGCCCCACAGACATATCTACAGGCCAGTCTGATGGAGGCAATTCCCCAGTTGTGGTTCCCTCATCCCAGATGGCTCTAGTTGATGTCTGTTGATAAAAACTAATCAGCCCAAGTAGTCAGGATTCTTGGTATTGTTAGTTCCTTTTCACAAGTTTATCTATATTTGCATTTCGTTCCAATCTTTTACATTTTCTTCCCAGGTATGACTCCTACGCGGAAGTGCAATGACTCATTTTGTCACTCAGCAAAGATTGAGTTGACAGAGTGTCCAATTCCTGCTAAAAGAATGAGAAGAGAATCTACTAGACAAAATAGGTGAGCATATTGTGACCCAATTATCATTGGTTAGTTTGCCAAAGATCCTGTGTCACTGTACTTTAAAATCATTATAGCTTTATTTCTAAATTTCCTGAGGTGGAATGAGTATTTTTAAAACAAAAGGATGTATGGGATGATAACTGAGTAGTAGACTGCTTGCCTGGTGTGTGTGAGCTCCCTCCTGGTTTTGATCCAGTTCGGTAGGGCACAACACGTGGTGCTTCTATATTATGAAGTCACAGAATCATTATATTCTCTTAGGAAATCTAATTTTCTTAGTGATAATTTACTGCTTGGAAATGTTAATTATTTTTCTGCTATTAAAAGTCGCTATAGAATGAATTGCTTTTATGTTTTGGCATAAGTTTCCGCATACTGAACTCTAATAATGAAATCACCAGTTTTCTAAATAGTAATATGTATAATCATTTGTAAATTAAGTTACTTTTAAAGTTTTATGTTTGATTTGGTCAATCAAATACTACTTAGTAATTCACCAAAAACCCAACAGAGCCTTTGGCAACCTTACTTGGTAGTAAGAGCTATCCTCTTTCAATTAGATTTAGAAAGCTGCCTGTCTTGGGGTTAATGTTGCTGTGGTGAAACACCATGACCAAAAGCAAATTGGAGAGGAAAGGGTTTATTTCACTCACGGTTCCATAATAATGGTTCATCATCAAAAGCAGTGAGGGCGGGAGCTCAAGCAGGGCAGGAACCTGGAAGCAGGAGCTGATGCAGAGACCAAGGAGGAATGCTGGTTGTTCACTTGCTCTTCAACTTACTCAGCCTGCTTTCTTATCGAACCCAGGACCACCAGCCCAGAGCTGGCCCCACCCACAATGGGCTGGGCCCTCCCGCATCAATAACTAGTTAAGAAAATGACCTACATCTGGATATTATGGAGGCATGTTCTCAATTTAGGTTCTTTCCTTTCAGATGACTAGCTTGTGTCAAGTTGACAGAAAACTAGCCAGGACACTGCCCCCCACAGAAGAATAGGGTGGCAGTGAATTTTTATATAAAGATATGAGTAACATTCTCATATCAACCATAAATTCCCTGAGACTTGTGGTGTTTGGAATTGGTGTCCTATGCTCTCTCTACCTGCTACATATTCAGCAGATCTTTGACTATTTAGTTGTGCTGTTGTTGCTCCGTAAGTAAACTGACCAGGCTCCTATCCCTGTCATGTTCCTCAGTCCTCTGCAAAAGAAGGATCATTTGCAAAGTCAGCTTTGCTGGGTAAAAGGAGAGAAAATGGTAAGCTGGTAGAACAGAGATGAAACAAGACAGTGGTCAGGAACAGGCACTAAAGCAGAAAGTGAGCAGGGGAAGGAGTCATCCACACAGGGTTGATATGATTACAGAGGAAAGAGCACATGATGCTGCTGCATTGGAAGGAAAGACACCTGGCTAAAGTTCTTTCCTAAGGATAAGGTATGCAGATTTCATAAAGATAAAGTGACTTCGCCACTCCTAAGGAAGTAATGGATATGGGTGGTACTAGATGACAAGGTAAACAGTTAACTGGGAAGGTTCACAATGAAAGATCACATTGCCACACCTGAACTCACTGTTCAGTCTTAGCAACCCAGAAAGTAGTAAGGCACGTGCTATTATATCAACTCTTCCTCAGAGACAGTAATTTGGTTCTAATGATACTTGGAGTCATCTTTTCTCAGCTGAGGGATCTGTTGGATGAACTGAATGTGATGAAAGCCGAGTGACTGCTTCCATCGTTTCCCTAGGGTACAGCCGAGTTGGCATCATCCTGGAAGCTTAAGTTAATGGTATTTGTCTTCAGTCTTAGTATTCAGGAGGATGAGGTGGGAGAATCTGAAGATTGAGACCAGTCTGGAATACTACTAAGTGAGACACCCCTATCTCAGTCCCTGCCCCCCAGAAAGATTTTATAGTAATCTGGAAGAGATAAGGTTTAAAATTATTTTAGTCTTTGTTAGTGGTTGTAGTTATGATAGTTGTGTATTACCTTCAAAGTCATGCATGCATAAAAGTTAAAGGTTTAGATTTACAGTGTACTATGTAGCTTAAGCCACATAAATATCCAAAATATTGTTTAGACATGTAAACAATGTGGAAAAAATTTTAATTTTTGAGATAGGGTCTCACTATGTAGAACAGGCTGTCGTGTAACTCACTGTGTAGATCATTCTGTCTTCAACTGCCCGCCTCTGCCCCACAAGTGCTGGGATTAAAGACGTGCACCACCATGCCTGGATTCAGAGTTAAAATTATTAATGAGTTATTTACATTTTGTTTTCATGCAAGGTCTTTGAAATTCACAAGATACTTAATCTCAATTAGAACTATTTACATTGCAATAAATGTAAATTTATTTTTTTCATCCCTGAGAGGTGGCCTCTAAGTATCATCCTATTGTTGCCTCCATTTTTTAAAGTTTTATTTATTTTTGTGTGTGTATACGTGTTTTGCCTGCATACATGTATGTGTGTGCACCAGGTTTGCCTGGTCACCCTCAGATAACCAGAGAGGAAATCAGATTCCTTGGGATTAGAGTTATAGATGGTTGTGAGCCACCACGGGATACTGGGAATCAAACCCAGGTCCTCTGCAAATAACAACACATGCTTTTAACCATGGAGCCAACTCTCCAGCCCCTCCCTCTTTTTTTTCTTTTTTTTTTCCCCCCCTTTTTAATGGACTTCTGGGGCTGAAGAGATGGCCCAGCAGTTAAGAGCACTTGTTGTTCTTATAAAGGACCCATGTTTGGTTCCAAGCACTCACATGGCAGCTCACAGCATTCTGTAACTCCAGTTCCAGGAGATCTGATGTCTTCTGACCTCCACAGTCACCATACATGTATGTAGGGACACATACATCCATGCAGGCAAGACACTCATACACATAAAATAGCTAAATCTAAAAAATAAAATGACATGGACTCTTTGAACAGCTTTAGATAGAACTAGGCAAATTTGTCAGCTACATGATCCTGATGTCATGATGACCTGTACATAGACTACCAATGTTCCAAACATCAGATGGAAATAAATCTTCTGTATTCTGTCATTCTTAAAATCTTCTTAAATTTTATTCTATTAGTTATTTGGACTACTTCCTGCTGCTAATTTTTCTGGCTTTTAGTTGCATTTCTTGTTTCTTTTACCGTTACGTCTTGATCACATCCTCCTCCTCCCAAGCTAGTGCTAGTAGCTGTGAGTTTCCTTTAAGGCTGTATCTTGGGCAGACTACTCTTAGGTGGAATGCCTTGTTTCCAAGTCCTTCTGTCATAACTTCCTTAGGAAAAAATGTGCCAGAAAATAATGGAGCCTTTCTATGCCTGAAACTATCTTTATACTGCCTAAATTCAAGTAAAGTTTCCTGACTAATAAGATGAGAGGCAAGGGTGGAATATTCTAGAGGCCAAGGGATCAGGAAATATTTTAGAAATGGGAAACAGCCTAATAGAGCCCTCTAGAAGTCATCCCAGCCACAAGGGGTAATGGGACCAGGCTGAGAAGAGAGGGGGCAGCAGCTGTACCCTGGTGACACTGGGGTACTTGGTTCTGTCTACATGCCTAAGCACTGCCATGCCACCACAGTTAGATAACGATGGGGAAGCCTTTGGTGCAGTTGCTGTGTGAGCACCAGAGAACCCTGTCTGGTGTTTCTTGTAGAAACCGTCTGTTCGGAACTGACTCTCAGCCAATGTGGAAGCAGAGCCTGCAGCCCCACTGACCCCGCTCGGCCCTGTGTCCCTCCTAGTTCTCATTCCTAAGACACCCAGTGGGGAAACAATCCTGTTTCTATACCAGCAGAAGAAATCTAAGCCAGCAACAATCAATCCCTTTCTTAAATGTAATAATACGATCCAGAGTCGTCATGTGAGAGGAGGCGGCAACAGGAGAGGAAAAATAACTAGCAACATAGCCATTATTAAAACTCAGGAACACGCTGGGTGGTGGTGGAGCATGGCTTTAATCTCAGCACTCTGGAGGCAGAGGCAGGTGGATCTCTATGAGTTCTAGGCCAGCCTGGTCTACAGAGTGAGTTCCAGGACACAGGGATACACAGAGAAACCCTGTCTTAAAAAAACAAGAAGGAGGAAAAAAAAAAAAAAGATGACAAATTAGGAGACAGGAATTGCCAGGGTGCCTTTATAGAAACACAGGTTACAGTAAGAGAACTAAAGTCTAAAAACTCCAGTGATGTGCAGGGAAACCATGAAGAGTTGGGAGACACCGAAAACTGATTCAGACTACTAGAAACCCTGAAGGAAGAAAATAGCAAAGAAAATGTATCATGTATAAAGTAATTTCCTGGGATGAATGAAAGAGCACAGATCGGTTGAGCACCCAGCACAGTGTCTGATGGAAGATGCAAAGAGGCATCGTGATGAGCTTACGTAATATCAAGGGAGGAATGTAAATGTCAGCGTGGTCTTCAATCCATAGGAAGAAACACAGGTAGAAAAGCAGCCGTCCTTGTCTGACCTTGGTGTCAGAGTTAAAGGTGTGGGTGGAATCTCCTCCCTTTGTGTTAGACAAAAGGAAAATTTGTTTGAATGACTCATTAGGAACTCCTCATCCCACTCTCAGCCTGTCCTCCTCTCAGTTTTTGTCAGTGCGAGAGTGTTTGAAGCTATGTATTTTTAAATGAGTTTTAGCTTGGACTCCATGGTCTGCTTGGGGAAGTCAGAGACTAGTTTGCAGAGGTTCAGCCGTCTTCCACTCTGTGTGCCCTGGGGATCAAACTCAAGTTGTCATGTTACCTGCTGGCCCAAAGTATCCTTAACAGTATTGAAATGTCAGATTTCATCCATAAAATGAACAATTTTTATAGGAAAAGAGAAATAATAAATACATATCTATGTGTTTGTAATTTTTTACTTGTTTACTTGTTAAGCTAGCTCTTAACAGAAATCCCATATCATGTTTCATCAGCCCCAGTGTGTCATTGACTAGAAGAACCACTGTTTATTCTGTGAAACATTACAGAACTATAACTTAACCATGGTATTTGAGGTCTGTCTGGGTTTCAAGGGTATTAATGTGAAAGAGCATGAGTCTTAGTTTATACTTAAGAGATAGGGTTTTATTCAGCAAATGGCTTGGTGGTCAAGAGCACTTGCTCTTGCAGAGGATTTGGGTTCAGTTCCCAGCACAACATGATAGCTCACCATTGTCTGTAACTCCCAGTTACAAGGGATTAGACACCTCTCCTGATCTCTGCGATCCTGTGTGCATGTGATGCACACATGTGACTCAGGCATGAACATCCACACACACTAAATAAAATACAGTAATTATATAAGCTTTTGTAATTATAAGTTAGCAGTTTCTTAAAAATGTTTATCTTTGTTTGGAGGTACTGTCATTTGAAAATTGGGTATTTAGTTGTATTTGCATAACAACACATCTGTATTCATTGCTGCGTTAATGTGAAAGGGAAGGAAAGTGAGAGATGGGGCAGTCAGAGAACAGCCGAGGCTGTTGGGCACCCAGGTCGTTGCCTCACACACTAGGCAAACCTCTTCTGCATCCCCAGCCTGCTCTTGAGAGGAGCAGTGAGGGAGTAAACAGTCTGTAGTTTTAGCTCAGATAGAGTGCTCTGAGAATTAATTCAAGTTCATGCATACTACAGACATAACATACACTAACTACTTATTTTTGCATGCATATGAGATATATATGATTACTAAATAATTAAAGATTGTATTAATTGTTTATACTAAGGGTCAGAGTTAGAGCATAGTTCCATGTGGTATTTAACTATTCTGAAATGATCAGGGAATTTTAGGAAAGGAGGTCACTGGTATATAAGTCATGGTTCTGTTTTTCTGCTTCAGTCAGGGTTGTAACTGAAGCAGATGTGTGAGAGGCGGTAGGGAATAAAGACCACCAGGCTCACTGAGAGTGCCGTGCTGCTTTATCTCTTCCAGAAGACCAAAAGGTGATGTACCGAACTGAAGACAGTGCAAGAGTCCTGGCAAGAATTTACTGTTTCTCCAGACGGGCCTGGAAGAGCTGTTCAGTTGCAGAATCTCACTGGGCAATACAGATTCACTGGAACGATTCCAGTCATTGTGTCTTTTGGTGGTTGGCTTACAAATGTACACTCTTAACCTGTGATGGTCAAGCTGGCACTGAAGACAGATAAACCTCCTGTTTTCTCGGCATAATCATGACTATATCAGAACTGTTTCTTCAAAGCAACCTTTTTTATTGCTTTTTTGTGAACTTATTTAACAAACACGTTTTGTCTTTTGTGTATGGAAAGTTCTAGAGCTAGATATTTAATTGTAAATATGTGTGGAAAGTTGAATTTTGCATTAAAATGGAGAAAGCACAGGTGTCTGGAAATTTAAATGTTCAAATACATGGAAAAATAAATTGATGATGATAGGATAGCCTAAAGAGTGTATCCTGTACATAAGTAAGATATGCAGTGGCATTGATTTTTATAAGTATTGTCTGAATTTATTAATAACTAGAACTATAGCCTCAGCTTTAATTCTACATTTACATTATTTTCTAATTTTTTACTGCTATTTTTAAGAAGTTAAAAACATACGAGAATGCAATAAGAGTTTGTTAGGAAGCTGTTGTATAAACATTTCAACTGTCTATTAACATACACTGTGTATGTCTCTGTAAGTGCAAGACTTTTGGTCTGTGACGTTATTTTGTAAGGAATACTTTTGGTACAGTTTTCAGTCCCAGGAAATGTGTGTGTTTTTAATCCTTTCTGATTATGCAGCAAGGTTAATAAACAATCATTTCTCCTCCCAAATTAGTGTTATCCTTAATTGAAATTCAAAGCTCTGTATAAGCTACCTTAGAAGTATTGACACAACTCTTCTGTGTTGTTGGCTCAATATTTGCATTGTTGAAGAAAGAAACAAGATAACAATAGTAGAATTAGTTACAGTGAAGACTGGCTTCCTGGCTGTGGAGGAGCACTCCTACCTATAATCCTAATACTTGGAGTTGAAAGCCAGAAGATCAAGATCCAAGGCCATCCTTGAATACACAGCCAAGTTCAAGGCTATGTGAGACCCTGTCTTAGAAGATCTGGAAATGTTTTAAAAATTAACCTTGGCGTTGCTCTCTGCCATGAGGAGGAATGAGAGCTGATGGCCAGCTTCAGGCCAACCAAAGGAGGCAGTTACTTGCACCCTATCTGCAAATTGTCATTTTGTGTTGGTAAGCAATCTGTAAAGTCCCCACACAGCAATCCTCTGGTTGAGGATTCTCTGAATCTTTAGACTCTTAGAAAGGGGTTGGAGCAAAGGAATTTGAAAAAAAGCTTTAGTGAATGTGGAATGGAATATTTGCCAAGACTATAAGATGGACAGCAAGAGAGAGAAAGAAATATGAGGAGGAAGCAGAAGAGAAAAGTAATAGACACATAGAAATTGAAAATAATTAGGAAAGGAGTAAAAAGGAGTAGGAGAAAAAAAGGAAAGCATGGCTAAAGGAAATCCTCCATGAACTCTTCATCCCAGATAACTGTGAGGACTCAGTAATTTGGAAAATACATGTTTCCTCGATGAAGTTGTGCAGAATTTGTCACAAATACCAGTGATTAGAGAACTACTAAAAGACTTGAAAATGTCTGGAATGATTGTGAAAATACAGCCGACCTGATTTGGCACTCAGAACCTTCAGAAGTAAACCTTGAGCCTCCAGGCCCACTTACTTTAGTCCTGATTCGGTTTCTTAATGAGATCCAAGAGAGCAGAAGGGAAACTGATGCCTAGAGAGCTCTTGGGTCTGTAAAAAAGCAGCAGGGCTTAAAGGCCAGTAACCAGCCAGAAAGCCAGAAGCTAACTCACTGCTTACTGGATGGGGTGAGAGCAGAACACAAAAAGAGTGAATAAAGGAATTATTGAAGCATTTGGTGATTGTACTGAACAATTAAAAGAAGAAGTAAAGAAGACCCAAGTTTTATGAGCCATATCTTTGGTGGCAAACCTGTAAATGGTGTGGTGAATACAGGACTGTCTCCTGGGTTTGTGAATCCTTCCCTTGATTTGTCTCTCCCAGTTGAGATAATCAGAGTGGTAAGACAAGTGTAAATGTTAAGAATCTGAACAATGCAGGGGAGATAAAAGCACACGAAATGATGATAATCCTTTGAGAACAAGGGCTCGCAGGAGGAAGCCAAGGAGCAAGCCAACAAGCAACCAAGGCAACAGTTCAAGAGAAAGTTCTTCACAGTGATAGCTGGACCATGGACCACAGTGGAGACAGTGCAGAGGCTGGGTGTGGTGGTGCACATCTTTGATCCTAGCACTTAGGAGGCAGACGCAAGCAGACCTCTGAGTTCAAGGCCAGCCTAGTCTATAAAGCGAGGTCCAGTACAGCCAGAACTACATAGACTGTCTCAAAACAAAAACACAAAACAGTTTGAATGCTGCACTCCATCCTGATGAAATAGTTTCTGAGGTGGTAAATGAAGACCCAGAAACTGCTCTCCATATTCTTGTAAACAGAGAAGCTTTCAATACTGAAGAGTGTTCAATGTTTACATTCGTTCACCCATCATGAGAAACTTCAAGATACGAATGAAGTACTTTGTGATGTGTGCACAAGGCAGCAGTGCAGTGGACAGAGGAAGTGTGTTACCCTGAATGCCAAAATGCAGGTGCTGATTTCTCTTGCTCTTGTTCAGTGAAAGAGACTTCAGCAGCTGGTTTTAACCTACGCAAAGTTAAAGTTTCAGGAAATCTTAGATTTGGCGCTAACGTTTGTATCCTTGAAAGTAAGACTGTTGCTGAAGAAAGCAGGAGAGTCCTGTATTTTTGTGTGGAGTTGTTGAATACACTGGTACTATAAAGTCAGGGCATTATACTTCCTAGGCAGGAACTGCAAGTCTCCATCTCTAATCTTGTTTGTCACAGTGAAATGGAATCAACCAAAGGGCAGTGATTTTACAGCAGTGATGCACCCATGCAAGCCATGCCTCTATGAATGCTCACAAAGACCCTGTTTCTGGGTGAGTGAGGCAGCCTGTGTGGAGGGATCCCAGGAGACTGCTGTAATGATCGGACACAGCTGTGCAAAAGATGGAGCCACCACAGGGAAAAGGAGAGAACAGCTGGGGAAGAGAGGCCATAATCTGGTGAGACTAAGCAACTAGTGGAGGGGGGAGGCCCTTTCTCCCAAAGCTGTAACAGAAAGAGTAATTCATGGGGCTGGGCAGATGGCTCAGAGGTTAGAGTTTAGCTCCCTCAGCCTTTCACAAGTACCTGTAACTCCAGCTCCAGAAATATTCTCTGGCCTCCCCGGGCACCCACACAAATGGGTACATACAGCAGCCATACGTAAGTAAAAATATTTTTAAAATTTTAATTTTGTGTGTGGGTGTTTTTGTCTGCATGTGTATCTGTGTACCTGTGGAGGCCCACAAAGGTTTCCTAGTGAGATCTGAGATTGCTTTACCCAGAAGAGCTGCATTAGAGGATGGCTTGACCACATCGGTCTGCACTTGGATGTGCAGTATGCTTTGATCTAGCAAGGGGAGATCTTTTTGCCCTGCCCCTTGGCATTCCTTTAAAAAGCCCTTTAGAAGTGTGTTGTGACTCAATTACATTGCCCAAAAGTCTTGGTGTGCTCATCCCACCTTGTGCTGGATTACCAGCATATACCACCGTGCCTGGCTAAAAGTGATAGCAGTGACCTTCCCTAAGGGAATATAACAGCCTGTGGGGGACCGTTAGCCTAGGAAATTAATAGCTTTATTCTGCTGTGGGATGGTCTGTATGTCAAGTGTGTTGCTCTGATTGGTCAATAAGTAAAACACTGATTGGCCAGTAGCCAGGCAGGAAATATAGGCGGGACTAACAGGAGAATTGAGAGAACAGGAAGGCAGAGGGAGACACTGCTAACCGCCGCCACGACAAGCAGCATGTGAAGGTGCCGGTAAGCCACGAGCCACGTGGCAAGGTATAGATTTATAAAAATGGGTTAATTTAAGATATAGAAACAGTTAACAAGAAGCCTAAGCCATTAGGCCAAACAGTTTAAATAATATAAGTGTCTGTGTGTTTATTTTATAAGTGGGCTGTCGGACTGCCGGGGTTTGGCGGTACCCGGAGAGAACTCTCCAGCTACGTTGTTCTGTGCCTTCCTCCATCCTTTGCCAAATGGATACTTGTGTAGTCCCACTGTGTGTTTCCTAAGAGTTAATAGCAAACAGTATTTTGAAAAATTCAAGTCAGGTGTTTATGCCTGTGCTACTCTTGCAGGATGAAATACATTCAATATAGACTGACCATGGTCCTCTGCATTTAGATACACCTTTAGCCTTGTTATAAGGCACTTCATGCTCAAATGAATTCTTCACACATGTAGAAGTGCATTGTATTAGAGAGCCAGTGTCCTCCACCTTCAGTATATAAGATGGCTCCACCACTTTCTTAGTAAGAAACTAGATAAATGGTGTTTAGATGATTGCACTCTACCCTTTTTGTTTGTTTGGTTTTCTTTATTGGGCGTACTGTTCTGATTAGAGACACTTGAGAAGAAGGAACCTCAACTGAGCAATTTCCTCCATCAGACAGGCCTATGGATATGTCTGCAGGGTATTTTCTTGATTGCCAGTTGTGGAAGGACCCAGTTCACTGTGTGTAGTGGTCCCCAGGGCCAGGGCAGTTGGCCCTGGGCTGTATCAGAAAGGTAGTTGAGTAAACCATGGGGAATGTGGTGATTTGAACAAAAATGGCCCCCAAAGAGAGTGGCATTTTAGGAGGTGTGGCCTCGTTGGAGGGAGTGTGTTGCTGTTGGGGTGAGCTTTGAGGTCTCATATGCTTAAGCCATGCCCAGTGTCTCAGACCTCTTATTGTTCCCAGAAGATCAAGGTGTAGAATTCTCAGCTCCTCCAGCACCGTGCCACCCTGCATGCTGCCATGTTTCCTGCCATGATGATAATGGACTGAACCTCTGAAACTGTAAGCCAGCCCCAATTAAGTGTTTTCCTGTCTAAGAGTTGCTATGGTCATAGTGTCTCTTCACACAACCCTAACTAAGACAGGGAACAAGCCGTTAAACAGCACTTTGGTCTCTGCCTCACTTCCTGCCTCCAGGTTCCTGACCTAGCTCAATCGAATTAAATCCTCTTCTCCCCTAATTGCTTTTATCATGGTGTTCATCACAGCAACAGAACCCAAACTAGGACCCAGGGTCTCAGTGTGTAGCCCAGGCTGGCCTTCGGTCTCAGACCCTCCTGCCCCATCTCCGGAGTTCTAGAACTAAAGCCATACACCAACATGCCCAGCTGTACACTGTTTCTTTCGCTTCTTAGAAGGTTAACATTATTTACCAAGAAAGAATTAAGGGAGGAGAGCATACATTCCCTTTTCTTTTTTTCTTTGTTTCTTTTTTTTTTTTAAAGACAGGGTTTCTCTGTGTAGCTTGGCTGTCCTGGGACTTGCTCTGTAGATTAGTCGGGGCTTGAAGTCAGAGATCGGCCTGCTCCTGTCTCCCAAATTCTGGGATTAAAGATGTGCACCACTATGCCTGGTCTAAGAATACATTTTCTATCTTCTCACTTCTGGGACCTCTGGGGAAGGGAGTAGAGAATAAGTTGGGGGACACCACTCCTATTGAGAACAGTTCTTGTGAAGACCTCCTATTAATGAATCTCTCGCTGTGTCTCTCTCTCTTTCTCTGTCTCTGTCCCTCTCTTTCTGTCTCTCTGTGTCTGTCTGTGTGTGTCTCTCTCTCCTCTCCTCCTCCTCTCCTCTCCTCCTCCTCTCCTCTCCTCTCCTCCTCCTCTCCCTCTCCTCTCCTCCTCTCCCTCTCCTCTCCTCCTCTTCTCCCTCTCCTCTCCTCCTCTCCCTCTCCTCTCCCTCTCCTCTCCTCCTCCTCTCCCTCTCCCTCTCCCTCT
>CABHPQ010002140.1:5915-28368 GCA_902168405.1 Peromyscus aztecus
CACTTAGAAAGGGTGTGTCATATTCAGAGAAGCAGTGGCCAGTGCCCTATTTGGTTGCCTTTTTTGGCATTTTCTCTTCATTGCTACTGCTGTTGTTGTGTACCTAAATGTGGACGTCTACACCAAACTCCCCTTACAGAATTATTTTTACTGATTGGTATATATGTTTTGGAACAGTTGATTTTTTTTGTTTATTTCTTTTTTATTATGAGACAGGGTCTCATGCAGCCCTAGGTGGGTTAGAACTCTGTATAGGCCATGCTGGCCTGAAACTCTCAAACTTTAGGATTAAAGGAGTGTACCATCACATTGATCCTGAAAAAAAAATTTTTTTTTAAAGATTTACTTATTTGTTATGTATGCAGTGTTCTGCCTGCATGTGTCCCTGCACTCCAGAAGAGGGTACCAGGTCTTACTATAGATGGTTGTGAACCACCATGTGGTTGCTGGGAATTGAACTCAGGTCCTCTGGAAGAGCAGCCAGTACTCTTAACCTCTGAGCCACCTCTCCAGCCCAGTCCTGAAATTTTTAAAGAATTTTTGTTGGGCAGTGGTTACGAATGCCTTTTTTTAATCCCAGTACTCAGGAGGCAGACACAGGTGGATCTCTTGAGTTTGAGGCCAGTCTGGTCTATAGAATGAGTTGTAGGGTAGTCAGGGCTACATAGAGAAACCCTGTCTTGAAAAACAAAACAAAAAAAGTTAATTTTCTTAGGTTAGTATACATAGTATGGGTTTCAAAATAATGAGGTTTGAAGACATTCCTCCTTTGATTTTGCAAGTGTTCTGGTTATCTTCTGTTTTATCCCTGGTAATTCCCCTCAGGCTTCCCAAGGGTACATAGGGGATTGCTTAAGAAGATTCCAAAGTGGGGGGTGCTGGAAAAATGGCTCAGTAGTTAAGAGCACATGCTGCTCTTTCAGAACATCCAAGTTTGGTTTCTATCATTCACACAGTTGCTCATAACTATCCAGAACTTCAGTTCTAGAGGATCCAACTCATGGCCTCCGCAGGCAACAGGAATGTGTGTGTGTGTGGTATACAGATATACATACAGGCAAAACACCCTTACACATAAAATAAAAATTAAAATTAAGAAACAAAAAACAATGAAAATGATCATAATTTTCTATGGTGGAAATGAAGTTCTGCATTGGTTGTCATAAATACCTCTCTTAATTAACTCAAATTATTCTCTAAGGTTGGATTGGTTCTCCAGCTAGTTTGCCTGTGTATTACTGGGGATTGAGTCCAGGGCTTGAGCATGCTAGGCAAGCAATTTACCACTGGGCTACCCAGCCTCTTTAAATTGTATTTTGAGACAGGATTTTGGTAAGTTTGCAGGTCTAGCTTCCAAGTTTCTCTACAGCCCAGGTGACCTGTAACTTAACTTACTTTGGTTTTCCAAATTCTGAGATTACCAAGGGCTGGAGAAATGACTCAGTAGTTAAGAATTTATACTGATTTTCCAGAAGACAGTTTGATTCCCAGCACCCACATCAGGCAGCGCAGAACCACTTATAATTCCAGTTCCAGTGGATCCAATACCTTTAGCCTTCAAAGGCATTTGCACTTATGTGCACATTCCCCTCCCCATACAAGTTATTAAAAATAGAGTAAATCTTTAAATTCTAGGATTTCAGGTGAGTCTTCACCCCTGGTCTCCAGCAAAATTTTGTCAAGAAAAATGTAGGAAATAGTCAAATTCTTATTTATTTATTTATTCATTTCCCTGTTTTTCAAGACAGGGTTTCTCTTTGTAACCCTGACTGTCCTAAAACTAGTTCTGTAGATCAGAATGGCCTTGAATTTACAGAGATACACTTGCCTCTGCCTCCTGAAAGCTGGGATTAAAGGCATGTGCCACCACTGCCTTTATGAAAATAATCCAATTTAAATGGCATTTTAAAAATTTGGATATTAATTAGAACTTTGGACATCATCCATTTTTTGGACACTAATCTACTATGGAATATTTACATAAAATATCCTTTTCATCACTATAAATGGTCTGTGTATATTCTCTTCCTTGAGCTGGGATATCAGCTTTGCATCAAATATGCCACTTATTTAGCCTTGCTAAATACTGTGTTTCATAGTAGAGTCCAGCCTCCTGAGCATCTCTTGAGCAGGGCTAGGTTCTGGATAGGGAAAAATAAAGTAGATTGTAAGTGTCTTATATTTTTAGATCTTTGAGCGGTGTTGGAAAGATTGAATTGCCTGAATAGGAAAATTTGGTAGGAGAGAATAAGAGAAGCTCTTTATTAAAGATCTAAAAATAGAATTCATTAAAGTCACAAACAGATAACAGTAGGATTTCTGTCTCACCCTTTCCTGCACTAGGTTTAATGCTCCCAGCTGTTTCATTTGCTTACCTGCAGAAGATAACAGTATTTTGCCAATAGTTTAAACAGTATAGACCTGCATGCAGCACTGAGTGAGTATGCCAGTCTGTGTAGACCTGCATGTAGCATTGAGGGTGCCGGTCCGTGTAGACCTGCAGCTGATCTGAAGCTCTGATTTCTGTCATAGTTTGATTGGGCTAGGGTTGCAACATGACACTCTGACTCAAAAAAAGAAAGAAAAAGGAGAAAATGACTGAAATCCTTGGGACAGGAGGAAATCTTTAGCGGAGTTGATTGTTCTGTCTCATTGTCATTCTTGAACAGACAGGGCTTGCCGGGTACCTTGTACTCCCAAAGCCTTAGTATTCTTTTCCTTCTGTTTGGGCATTACTGAGTAGAAAGGCCTCCTCTATAGGCCGTCCGGTTTTCCTGATTTAATTGATTGCACCTCAGGTCACCTTTCTAAATTTTTTTTTTTTTTTAAGAGGAGGGGGTTCTCTCTGATCTTAACAGCTGAAGAAGAAAATGACTTTCTTCCTGTTTAGGCCCCTAGTGCCCCAGGCTGCCAGTGCCCTTTCCCTCTGTGGTGTGTGGGGGTGGAGGAATGTCCTGGCCTACCCTCTTCCATCCTGTCATGGGGTTCTAGGGATAATAGGGTCTATTGTGGGCTGTGCCCTCCTTCAGTGTCAGCCGCTCTGTGGCCTCTGTGTCTGGGCTGCTGTAGGAACGGGGTGTTGTGGGGCTAGGCTTGTTTCACCATGCTGTGTTGCTGTTGAGGAGGGTTCTGGAAGATGATGCTTATACTTTGGCCCTGGCTCGGCACTCGGATATTTTGTTGTGCTTTTTTTTGGGGGGGTGGCGGGGAGATAGAGTCTTACTTTGTAGTACAGGCTGGCCTTGAACTTGAAAGCCTCCTGCCTTCAAGTATAACATCACTCTTAGTTTATGCCATGGTTTTTTTGTTTTGTTTTGTTTTTTTGTTTGTTTTCGTTTTTTCAATACAGTGTTTAAAAACGTGCATCACCACTGCTGAGGTTTTTTTTTTTTTTTTTTTTTTTTTTTTTTTTTAATTAAAGTTTATGCCATGTTCTAATTTTTGTTTTCGAGGTGCTGAGGATTCAGATCCAGGGCCTTGCCCATGCCAAGCAAGAGTGCTACCACTGTTATTACATTTCCAGCTCCACATATCTTGATAAACATTCCCTTTTTGTTTTGTTGAGACAGGGTCTCTACATAGCCCTGGCTGTCCTGGAATACACTATGTAGACCAGACTGATTTAGAACTCACAGAGATCCCCTTGTCTCTGCCTTCTGAGTTGTGGGATCAAAGGCATGCGCCACCACACCCTGTTTTCTTGATAAACATTCTTGTGAAGCCCTAGTGGGCCTGAGCCTTACAGCAGATCTGAGGCCTGTGTTTGGAGAAGTAGGTCTGCTGCTTCCCAGGGTGGCTGAGTGCGTAATCACAGGAGGTTGGGCCTTCCCCCGGGCCTTTCACAGATAAGTTTCAAATCTTCCGTAACACATAGGATTGATTTATTTGTGGATGAAATTGCACATTTAAATCTATTTATTTAATTATTTTGATTTTTATTGATGCTAAAACTCACTGAAGATGTTAAATGCTAGATTATGGTTCTCTAGATATGGAAGTAGGCAAGAGGCCTTGAACAGAAACTTTTTTTTTTCTGGTTTGATGTTGGAGGGAAATTGAATCCAGAACTGTATACACGATAATTAAGCATGTACCCTACCACTGAGGTGCACCCTTAGCCCCAGATTTTTTTTTTTTTTTTTTTTAATTTGGTGGTGTTGTTTTTCAAGACAGGGTTTCTCTGTGTAGTTTTGGTGCCTCTCCTGGAACTCACTTGGTAGCCCAGGCTGGCCTCGAACTCACTGAGATCCTCCTGGCTCTGCCTCCCGAGTGCTGGGACTAAAGGCATGCGCCATTGTAGTTTTCTTTAAAAAACAGATTTGTGCCGGGCATGATGGCACACACCTTTAACCCCAGCACTCGGGAGGCAGAGGCAGGTGAGTCTCTGTGAGTTCAAGGCCATCCTGGTCTACAAAGTAAGTTCCAGGGCAGCCATGGCTGTTACACAGAGCAACCCCGTCTCAAAAAACCAAAAAGCAACAACAACAACAGCAGCAAAAAAACAAAACCAAAAAGCCCCAAAACCAGGTTTGTTCTGGTTATGGATGTTTTTCTCTGAGATCAATTTACCTTAGTAACTTCTGTTCCTGACCCTGGGCCACTGTGTCCCTGGGCAAATTGTATGAGGTTATCTTTGTTTCTCTCTGTCTTTCTTCAGGATTATTGGGTTCATATAGAGAGCTAGATTTGTGACCTATTGTACTTTATTGGGTTCTGTGAAGGGTAGATGAGCATGTAGGGTAAGGGGCAGAGGAAGAGGCTGAAGGCTTTGCTCTGTGATTGCAGATACCTGGTGAGGCTTTGGAATACCTGTAGGCTTTGGAATGGTCCTGGAATTCCTTCTTGATCTTGTGAGTAAAAGGTTCCGGTCTGTCTTTCCTGGTATCTCTCCTCTGCCTCTCTAGTGTCCTCTCCATGCCTTTCCTCCCTTTTGTAAAATACTAGGCAAGTGTTTAAACCGTGAGATAACACCCCCAGGCTGTTCTGCTCCAACTCAGCCTGTTTTATCCCTTGCCTGAGCAGAATATTGTTTCTTTCTCTGTTAGAGGATTAAAAGTACCATTGCATTTTTGCCAAATGAAGGAATAAAACATATGTACCATGTGAGCTAAGTTTGCAAATGCTGGCACTTGTTACAAGGAGAGTTTTTAAGGGAGAAATCTATCTAGAGCTTGGTGATACTGTGGTATTGAGTCATGACTTCTCAGAGATTAGGTCTGTCTACCCAATGAGGGCTGCTGCTATTGGGCAAGACAGGCAAGATTTATGGCATGAGTGAGCATCATTATGTTGGACAGTGATAGCAATACCCTCAACAGTAGAAACCTGGGCTTGAGGAAGAAATCTTCCAAATAGACCTTAAGATCCTCCCTAATGTGACTTTAGGCAAGGCCTTTGACTTTTTTGTTGTTGTTGTTGCTATTTCTTTGTTTTCTAAGACAGGGTTTTCCTATGTAGCCTTGGTTGTCCTGGAACTCACTCAGTAGCGTGATCTGAATGATGCCTGGCATCTTTCTGATAATTGGTACTTGTTATCTGCCCCTTTTTATTTTGTATAAATTGTGAGATATCTAATAAAAGCTGTAGATTGGGAGATGGAGAGATGATTCAGTGCTTAAGAGCAGTTACTGCTTTTACAGAGGACCTGGGTTGGATTCCCAGCACCCAGATGATGGTTTAGAATCATCTGTAACTCAGTTTCAGGGGATCCAAAACCTTTTTTTGACCTTTCTTAGCAGTAAGCATGCATGTGGCACACATACATATACATGCAGGCAAACACTCATACACATACAGTCTGTTGGTTTTTGTTGTTGTTGTTTGTTTTGTTTTTAAATTTTTATTTTATTTTATTTTACTTTTTTTGGTTTTTCAAGATAGAGTTTCTCTGTGTAGCCCTGGCTGCCCTGGAACTTAATATATAGACCAGTCTTGCCTAGAACTTACAGAGCTCCATCTACCTCTGTTTCCTGAGTGCTGGTAATAAAGGTATGTGCTAGCATAAATAAGGTTTGTTTGTTTGTTTGGGTTTCTCTGTGTAATAGTCTTGGTTGTCCTGGAACTTGCTTTGTAGACCAGGCTATCCTCAAACTCACTGAGATCTGCCTGCCTCTGGCTCCCAAGTGCTGGGATTAAAGGCTTGCTCTACCACCTCGAGTCCAGTAAATAAGTTCTGAAGAAAAAGGAAACAAGCAGGGACTCGAGAGGTGGCTCCAGTGGTTAAGAGAGCTTGTTGCAGCCGGCGGTAGTGGCGCAGAACTTTAATCCCAGCACTCAGGAGGCAGAGGCGGGAGGATCTCTATGCGTTGGAGGCCAGCAGAGAAACCCTGTCTTAAAAACAAAACAGAGAGAGAGAGAGAGAGAGAGAGAGAGAGAGAGAGAGAGAGAGAGAGAGAGCGCGCGCGCGCACGCGCTTGCTGCTTCTCCAACCTCTTCCTCTTCCCACACCTTTTAGCATCCTCATTTTTCCACAGAGTCTGATAGAGCACAATAGCAGGTCACACATCTGACTGCCTGAAGCCAGTACTCCTGGGGGAGGAAAGAAAAGATGGCCTTGTCTACTTCTGGAAATCACAGTATATGTCATATGTTCATTTCCCTAAAGATACAGTGTTCCAGGGTGGGTGACTGGATTAAGATTATTTATAGCTTATAAATACTTTTCTGTTTTGAAACAGAATCTCACTATGTAGCCCAGGCTGGGTTTGAGCCCACAATCCTCCTGCTTCATCCACTTTAAGTGTTATGAGTTTTGGAGACATTGTTTCTATTGTAGACCAAGTTGGCCCAAACACAGAATCTTCCTGCTTTGTTCTCTCACAAGTTGGGAGTTATTGGTGTGGGCTACTGTGGCTAGTTGCAAGTATTTTTAAAATTAAATTTTTTTTTCTGACATTTACGTGTGCGTGTGCGTGCGTGCGTGCGTGCGTGCGTGCGTGCGTGTGTGTGTGTGTGTGTGTGTGTGTGTATGTTTGTGTACGCGGTAGGTGTGTAGAGGTCAGAGGCTAGCTTGTAGAAGTTGTTTTATTTTCCATCATGTGGGTGCTGGGGGATCAAGGTGAAGTTGTCAAGCTTGTTGTCAAACACCTTTACCCTACCTAGCTGGTCCCCAAAATATTTTTTAATTTAATTTTATTTAATTATTAATTTACTTAGAATATTTTTAGATTTATTTATTCTGGGTTTTTTTTGGGGGGGGGTGTTGCTCTTTTTTTTTTTTCAGGGTTTCTCTGTGTAACAATCCTGGCTGTCCTGGAACTTGTTTTGTAGATCAGGTTATCCTGGAACTCACAGAGATCCCCGTCTCTGCCTCCTGAGCCCTTGCATTAAAGGCAAGAGTCACCACACCCAGCTTGCAAGAGGAAAATTCTGGATGCTTTTTGTGGTTGATTCACTGTCCCCTTCTCAGCCCTGTCCCCTTTTCTTCTTCTTGTTCTTTTCTCCCCTTAACTGTCAGATTCCCTGATTGTTGTTTTCTGCCTCTGGTCTCATCTCTTTGGCTGTCTTTTCTTTCCTTTTTCCTTTTGTTTAAGAGTGTCTGAGTGGACAGAGTTTGAGGATTAGAATACGGGTTCTTACTACTCAGGTGCTCACCACATGGGGGGACTATGGAAGCCTGTGTATCCCCTCTATAAAATGAGGGACCATTCTTTATGTTTTAAAAGTTACTTTAAAGATTTTCAGCCGGGTGGTGGTGGCGCACGCCTGTAATCCCAGCACTCGGGAGGCAGAGCCAGGTGGATCTCTGTGAGTTCGAGGCCAGCCTGGTCTCCCAAGCGAGTTCCAGGAAAGGCGCAAAGCTACACAGAGAAACCCTGTCTCGAAAAACAAACAAACAAACAAACAAACAAAAAAAAAGATTTTCATTTTATAAGCTTTTTCTGAGTTTCAAGGCTGTTTTAGAGGGTTTTCCTGTTTCTTCATATAGGAGATGGTTTTAGCTGTAAGGAAGAGAAGGGAGAACAGCTAGAATTTGATGTCTGCTTTTATCTACTCCCTCACCTAGGTGGGCAGTCTCTGTGGGAAGATGATCGAGGCTTTACTTGCTGGTCTGAGTATAGAAACTTGCCTCACAGGCTGGACACCTAGCATGTATCTATGCTATCTGTATTTTACAGTTAATTCACAATTTCATTTATTTTACACTTGAATAATGAAAAAGTTTTTTATTTATTGTATGTATGTTTGTATATGCTGATTTATCTTGCCAGCCACTTACATTTGTGTGTATGTGTGTGTGTCACACACATACCTATATAGACATATATGTATATATATATACACTATCTATTTTTTTTTTTTGTTTTTTTGTTTTTTTGTTTTTCAAGACAGAGTCTCTCTGTTTAGTCCTTGCTGTCCTGGAACTCACTTTGTAGACCAGGCTGGCCTTGAACTCAGAGATCCACTTGCCTCTGCCTCCCAAGTGCTGGGATTAAAGGCTTGTGACACCACCGCCTGGCTACTACATAATTCAGATTTAATGTATATTATAGTAGTGCAAGCCGGAGGTTGTTTTTAGTTTTTTAGTCCTTTGAGACAGGTTCTCATTTTATAGCCCTGGGTGGCTATGAACTTGCTTTGTAGACTGTGCTGGACTCAAACTCACAGAGATCTGCTGGCCTCTGCTTCCCAAGTGCTAGGATTGAAGGCGTGTGTTACCATGCCTGGCTTCTTTCTTTTGATTGGTAATGGAGTGGATTGATCCCATGGATTTATATATGTGCTAAGCACATGTTCAACCACTGAGCTACACCTCTACACTTTATAGACTAGGTGCTCCCTTAGTGGAGCTAGACTGCCTACCTGTCACAGGTCTTGATGGAGCTCTTTACTGCTCTGGTAAATTCTCAGCACTTAGTTTTTGTTTTCTTGGTTTTAACCCAAGTTTTCTGAGGGTTGTCCTTCAGGGAGAAGAATGTAAACAATTTCAGTCAGGGAGATGTGGGCTGTGCTGGAAAAAGGGCTGGAGAGGCTGCTGGGTACTGCTGATTAGCCCTTTGTATGTAGGAGTCGTTAGGCTGTCAGCAGCAGTAGTGAGGTGATGAATCTTCTGTATTGAAACTGAATCGCCTTAATTTGATTAGGTCAGAACTACATCAAAGGCAGGAGTCAGGTGCTGGTGTTCTCTGGCTTATTGCTCCTAAGAGGAGAGACTCTGCCCTTATCTCAGGTGGGAAGCTGTAGATAGCAGCTCCTCCAACTCTCAATTTATAAAAAAAAAGAAAAAAAGAAAAAGAAAACCCACAAAAAAACCAACAACAGCAAAACAAAACAACAACAACAACAACAACAAAACCCAAACCAGCCTGGGCTGTTATTTCATTCTATAGGCTTTGAAAATCTATTCATAAATGATGTTTTACCGATCTGTGTAACCTAGTAGTAATTTATTTTATTTATTTATTTACTTATTTTGTTTTTCAAGGCAGGGTTTCTCTGTATAATTTTGGTGCCTGTCCTGGATCTCACTCTGTAGACCAGGATGGCCTCGAACTCACAGAGATCCGTCTGGCTCTGCCTCCCTAGTTACCACGCCTGGCGTCTTCTCACATTCTCATAGAGCTTGCCTGTCATTTGGAGGACAGTACACACCAGACTCAGAGTTTGGAAATAGGCTTTAATGAAGGGGGCTGTTTTGCAGAGCAGTGAGCCTACAGTATGAAGAGTAGATGTGAAGGCTCAGAAGCAGTCTCTGGCTTTTCTCTCCTGTGCCTGTTCCTCACTCACTGATCCTGGAGTTGTTCTGGGGGTTGGGCTACTAGGCGGCTCAGTTTCTCAGGCTGGCTTGGAGGATACAACACAGGGAAGCAAACACAGAAGCAAAGCGCACCACAGAAATGTTACTGTTTAGAGTAATTAATAAGCCCATAATTCTCCCTAGGAATTTCCCTTCAAGGTAGTTAAGTTTGGCTAGAAAAACAGTCCCGTGTTTTGATTCATTAGTTGTCTGGAAACTCACCCTCCCATAGTCTCATAACTGTTTCAGACCCATTACTTCCGGCCTGAATGTATGGAACTTGATACCATCCATGTTCTTTAATCAAACGTATGAGAAGGGCCAACTTCTTTCTCCAGCTATCAACTTGCTTCATTTCCTCGCCTTTTTCTGTTCAAGTTATTAGTGAAGTGTTTGACAATAACTCAGTATCAGTAAAAGTCAGGGAAAAGTAACTTAAACCCTTAGGTTGGAATATGAATGGAAAGATCTTTTGTCGGAACCTGTCAGTCCCACAGCTAGGATTTTTATCTTCAGATTTGTTTATAGAAGAATGCAAGAATGTGTATGAGAGATGACTCTTGAAAGAAACATGTGCAGGGTAAACATTTGACTTAGGGGTGCATACTGCTGGAGCAAGGAGGAAGTGAAATTAGCGGGGTTTCTGTGTGCAGTGCATGCACACATGGAAAGGAAGAGTTAGGAAGAGCTTTGAGAATGATAGTAAAAGCCAGGCAAGGTGGCGTGTGCCTTTAATACCAGGACTCAGAGGCAGAGATGTCTGAGTTTGAGACCAGCCTGGTCTATGTAGTAAAACTTTCAAAAAACTAAAACAAAAATAAAAAGAACTGGTTTGATTTTGTTCTCTTGTAATCCTAGTACACGGGATGTTCAGGCAAAAGGATTGCTGAGCATTTGAGGCCAACCTGGGACCTTGTCTCAAAAACTGATGCAGAAAAGAGATGTATTTGTTATGTGTGGAGCCTGCCCTTTAAATGTGGAGACTGACTGCAGAAACCTAGCCCTTCCTGGGTCCTAGAAAGGAAAACTGTGTTTTGTTTTGATTTTCCCTTCTTCTCTTCCTTTTTTTTTGAGACAGGATTTCCCTGACTGTTCTAGAATTCACTTGTAGCCCAGGCTGGCCTCAAACTCAGAGATCCTCCGAGCCTCTGCCCCAGAAGTGCTGGGATTAAAGGCGTGTGCCACCACCGCCTGGCCCATTCTCTCTTTTTTATCTGTACATTTTTTTCCTGAAGCACTTGAGAGTAATTAGGAGACATGCCTCTTTATTCCTAAGTACTTAATTATATATTTTCTAAGAATGAGAATAGTTTTTTCTGTTAGCTGCACATAGCAATCAAAGTTAGGAAATAATAATTTTTAAATAGTTTTTGGACAGGGCGTTGTTTTTTATCTCAGCACTGTCTCAGCCTCCTATGTGTTGGTATTACAGACATGTATCTATATACCTAGATTAGTTATTTTTTTGTACACACCTTTAATTCCACACTTGGGAGGCAGAGCCAGGTGGATCTCTGTGAGTTCGAGGCCAGCCTGGTGTTACAGAGCGAGATCTAGGACAGGCACCAAAACTACACAAAGAAACCCTGTCTTGAAAAACAAAAATGTTGTGTGTGTGTGTGTGTGTGTGTGTGTGTGTGTGTGAGAGAGAGAGAGAGAGAGAGAGAGAGAGAGAGAAATGTGTGAGATATGTGTTCAGGTGCTCATGGAGGCCAGATGGATCCTGGAGCTGGAGTTGCCCACATTTTTGAGCCTACTCACACAAATGCTGCGAACTGAACTGAATTCTGGTCTTCTGGAAGAGTGTCAAGTGCACTTAACCCCTGATTCACTTCTCCAGCCTGTTATTTATTTTTGAGACAAGGTCATGCTGTGTAGCCAGGCTGACCTCAAAACTTGCTCTGTAGCCCTGGTTGGCCTTTAGCTTGGGATTTTCCTATCTCAGCCTTCCAAAGTTTTGGAGTTATAGGCGTGAGCCACCATGTCCAGGTAACATCAGGAAATTAAACATTGTTTTAACATTGTTACCTCATTACAGTGTTAAACTAATGTTTAACACTGTTACCTAGTTACAGTTCATAATTAGTCTTAGTTTGTTCAGTGACATCTTTAGTAACACAGAAGGTGCTAAGTTATCCCAATCAGCTCTGATTGAGGAGATACCTTGAAGTTTTCTCCTTTTAAAGTTGTTGTTTTTCTATTCATAGTGCTTAATAAATACCTTGGGGTGAGGGACACTGGAAACTATGTAATATCCTATTCTTCGTGAGACCTTGATCCTCAGCTTCAGTATCTGTGGATGCTTCTAGATGCTTCCAACTCTCATTTCTTCTGGCTAGAACAAGCGCCATTTGCTTATTTATATATTGTTCTTTCTTTTTCTTTTTGAGACAGGGTTTCTCTGTGTAAATGGTGGTGCACGCCTTTAATACTCGGAGGCAGAGCCAGGTGAATCTCTGTGAGTCCTAGGCCAGCCTGGTCTACAGAACGAGTTCCAGGACAGGCACCAAAACTACACAGAGAAACCCTGTCTGGAAAAACAAAAACAAAAACAACAAAAAAAAGATGTGCACCACTGCTGCCTACTTTTTTTTTTTTTTTTAAGGCTGTGTGTCATCTTATTTAAAGGAAGAATTTTTCATGTCCTATTTTTACATTTATTGGTTTCCTTATATTCATTTCAATAACTTAGTGATACATGTTCCTGTCAGGGTTTTGTTTGTTTAAAAGTTTTTATTTTATTTATTTGGGGTGAGGGCCATGTAGAGGCCAAATTATAACTTGTCAGGATTGGTTTTCTACTTTGACCTTTTGGGTCCCAGGAATCAAACTCCCAGCATGGGGTTTGGCAACAAGTTCCTTTACCACCAATTTGTCCTGCTGGCCCTGTTTTTGTTGTTGTTACTGTTTTTTTGCTTGACTCTTACTGCATCCCAGCCTCCTATGTGTTGGTGTTACAGACATGTATCTATTAACCTAGATTAGTTACTGTTTGCACATGCCTTTAATCTCCGCCCCCCCCCCCCACTTGGGTGACGTTGAATTTCTGAGGTACCTCCCAAGTGCTGCAGTTGCTGATGTGTGCCACCAGGCCTGGCTTTGCACTATGTTGGTGATGAACCCAAACACTCTGTCTGAGCTGCACCCTAGCTCAGCAGTTTTCATTTAGACGTTCAGATGATCCCAGATTTGGTCAGTAGGAACTTCTGGTAGGTCCCTGTCCTCGTCTGAATGGCTTCATTATTTCTTGAATGCTTTTTGATGCAACAAGATTTCAAGCGTCTTGTTCCAGCCTTGTATTTTATACCCTTTCCACAGTGAACCTTGCTTCTCTTTTTTACTTTTTGTGTGTATTTTGAGGCAGGTCTCTAATACTTAGCCTCATTTTTAGCTCTTAGCTCATGTGATCCTTTTGCTTTAGTCTACCAAATTTCTTTTAGTTGAACTAGCACATAGAATAGTACATAGAAATCTAGATATGGCTCTATGATATATGTTTTCATTTGCTGAAACTTCTAAAAAATAAATTTTATTTTTTTATTTTGTTTATTTAACAGAGACTGAGAGTTTATCTTAGTGGTAGAGTGCTTGCTTAGCACATGTGGCTCTTTGGGCTTGATCTCTTTTTTTTTTTTTTTTTTTTTTTTTTTGAGACAGGGTTTCTCTGTATAGTTTTGGGGCCTGTCCTGGGTCTCACTCTTGTTGACCAGGCTGGCCTGGAACTCACAGAGATCCGCCTGCCTCTGCCTCCTGAGTGTTGGGATTAAAGACGTGCACCACCGCTGCCCAACTGGGCTTGATCTCTTAACAAGAGATAGTTAATTGTGTTGTTGTTGAATACAGATATTTCATGAGTCTAATTTTTTTTCGTTTTAAAGATGACTCAAGTATATTCACTATCTACTGTGTTACTCAGGCCGGCCTCAATGTATGATCCTTGTGTCTTACTTAGCCACTGAGCTCTAGGATTACAGCAATCAAAACCAGTCCTTGATTTTTATTACCCATGTATATATTTATTATGTATGTGTGTTTGTACATGTATCGTAACATGCATGTGGGGATACAGTTCTTCCTGAGGTAGGTGCTAGCATTATGTGTCTCACCTGTGCCTTTATTGTGTCATCATTAGATTATCCGAACATTTCAGATCTGGCCACTGCTATGACCGTTCAGATAATTTTATGAAAAAAGGAGTTGGATAATGGAGGACCCCATTGGGTAGGTTTCTTGAGGAAGCAGCATTTAGGAGGCTGAGATCTACAAAGGTAGGTGACCAGTTTAGGAAAAACCCAACCTGCTTAATTTAGGAAAAACCCAACCTGCTTAACGGATGCTATAGCAGTTGTGAGCTGCTGGACCATGTGATATCAGTGGTGGCTCTAGCAAGTTCACTTAGGGAACTGGGCTTCAAGTCCCACTCTGCCTCTTGCTGTGGGTCTCAGTTCTTAGTGTTATATAGGAGACATTAGCTGTTCAGCAGGGTTGCTAGGAGTATCTTGGGTCTCATGCCAACCTTATGTCACACCCAGAACATAATATTCCTCGTTGTGGCTGTTGAGTGCAGGGTGAGCCAGTCTTTGGAACAAGCAGAGGAGCACTTAGTCTGTACAGGCACCAGACGAATGGCTGATCTGTTGCTTTCAGTCTATTCTGACAGTGGCCCTGTGGTGTTTAGAATAAGTAATGAGGAAGCTGGCTTAGGCAGTAGCTTCAGGTATTTGAGTTCGGGATACAAAATCTTAGTGGAACAAGGGACTATGGCTGCTACCCTAGGGAAGGGCTGTGGTCAGAGAGGTAGAAGGAAGACCCATCATCCAAAACAAAGCGGGAGGGGGTTGTTTGTTTTTGAGAGGCAGGGTCTCATTCTATTTTAGTTACTTTTCTATTGCTGTGAAGAGAAACCATGACCAAGGCAACTGATAAAAGAAAGCATTTAATTGGGGGCTTGCTTACAGTTTCAATGGTTGAATCCATGACTGTCATGTCAGGGAGCAAGGCGTCAGGCAGGTGGGCATGGCAGTGGAGCAGTAGCTGAGCAGCTTACATCTGATCCACAGGCAGGAGGTGGAGAGCAAGATTGGGCCTGGTGTTCTTTATCATTTGCCCAGGTTTTCTCTGTTCATGCTGTTGATTATTGTTGTAGCTGCTCTTACTCTGTATTTACTTAGAAAGTGAGTTTCTGAGGCCAGACTTGGATATATAAAGACAAATCCTGGCTAGAAAACTTGCTGTTTCCCTGTATTCTTGTGCCCGCTGTCAATCTGACTCTGCTGTCTGGAGTGTTGGAATCCTTGGTGATCACTTAGCCTTGTCTGCCTATACCAGAAGACAGCCATTCCTGAAGTTCTGTTAGGTAGGGACTACTTGTTTCCTGTCCTTGTCCGTCCTTCCTTCCTTCCTTCCTTCCTTCCTTCCTTCCTTCCTTCCTTCCTTCCTTCCTTCCTGCCTTCCTGCCTTCCTGCCTTCCTGCCTTCCTGCCTTCCTGCCTTCCTCCCTTCCCTTCCCTTCCCTTCCCTTCCCCCTTCCCCCTTCCCCCTTTGCCCCTTCCCTCTTCCCCCTTCTTCCCCCTTCCCCCCCTTCCTTCCTTCCTTCCTTTCTTCCTTCCTTCCTTCTTTTTTTTTTTTTTGTTTTCATTCTTTTGATACAGGGTTTCTCTGTGTAGCCCTGGCTGCCCTGGCCTTGAACTCACAGAGATCCACCTGTCTCAGTCTCCTGAGTGCTGGGTTTAAAGGAATGTGCTCCCACCTCCTAGATACCTTGTACTTTTAAGAAATGATTTAATATCAACTATCTCACTTACATTAAATAAAGTAAATTTGTATCATCTGTTCAGAGGGTTTGTGCCTAGCCTCTGTGCTTGTACTGTGACATCACACAGGTGGGACATGAGCCGTGAGAAACTGATGAATACAGGTGCATATGAATTCTATTGGAGTGCTGTTGTAGATACTGTGGAGTTTGGAGGCTTGTTTGTGGCCCCATGATCTGTGTCAAGTTTAATGTGTTGAGGCAAAAAGTATAACTCAGCAGTGTAACCTTTACATAGTATGTATGAGACCTTGGGTTCAGACACCTGAAAACATCAGACAGAACAGAGAAACCAAGCAACTATTTGATAATTAATCAGTCTATAAGAGCAAATTATGCTTTAGATCCCTGGATGAGTTAGAGGTAATGTGAGAAGTAGGTTTGCAAACTCAGTACTTGGCCTTCTTTGAATTAGCTCTGGCTTGACTTCACAGAATGGACTATTGTCCACCTAGAAGGGCAGAATTGAGCTCAGATGTGTACTGGAGAACTGCTGCTGGCTGCTTGGCTCTTCTGTGTGTGTCCTCTGCGGAAGTCTCACCTGACTTTTTGAGGTATCTTTGTGGATTATCAATTTATAGAAGGAACTTAGTTTAAAAAAAAAAAGGCTCTTGTCTGATCTTTTAGTAACTGGTGACTGTTTAGTTCTGTGTTTCAGAGGAGTCTGGTTCCTCCTGAGTGTTTGTTGAGTGTTGCAGATAGTGAGTGCTCTAAGGCTGGCAGGAGTCTGTGTGCAGCCTGCTTCTTTGGCAAGAAAATCAGCTCTGAAGAAGCATGTTTGTTCTTTTTTTTTTTTTTTTTTTTAAATAAAAAGACTGGTCACATGTAGCCCTGGTTGGCTCCAATACTTGATATATAGCAGAGGATGGCCCTGAAGAGATTCTTATGCTTCCACCTTCATCTCCTGAGTGCCAGAATTGTAGCCATGCACCATCAGACCCAGCTTCCTACCTTTAGTTTTTTTCTCAAAAACATAAAAACACATATATAAAAATTTGCGGGATACCTGTGTGCTGCACCTAAAAGCCAGTTGAAGCAGGCTTGTTGATGCACACTTAGACTAAATACTTAGGCTAAAATAGGAGGCCAGGGTAGGAAGATCACAAATTCTAGGCCAGCCTGGGTAAATTAGCAAGACTGTGTTTCAAAATAAAAATAAAATAGGGCTAAGGATGTAGCTTAGCAGTAGAATGCTTGCCTGCCATATACAGAGCCCTAGATTTGAGCCCTAGTACTACATCCCAAAGCCAATTAAAGATGCAGTGAGGAATATCGATGAAATACTCAAAGAATTAAGCTGGGCATGGTAAGAGTCTCCATCCATATCTAACAGTGAGCCAGCTTAGACATCCAGAAGATTCCAGGATGATTTGGAAGAAGGAAACAGCATACACATCTCCATGCCTCAACAGATTAGGGGCGCCACTAAAAACTGCTTTGTACTTGCTGCTACAAACTAATTGGAGCTATGTAAATCACAGCTGTATCTTTTTGATAGGACAAATCTCCTGTATTTATCATCCTTTATCCCTTTTGCCTTGAAGTAGCTTTGTTATTTTGTTTTGAGGCAGTCTCATTGTGGTAGCCCTGGCTGGCCTAGTGGAATTCACTATGTGAGTCTAGTGGACCTCAAATTCAGAGATTCATCTTTCTCTACCTCCTGAGCGAAGTGCTGAGATTAAAGGCATACTTGAGTTTTTAATTTTTGGATTCTAAAATTTGTGATTAGGTTTTTAATTACTAAAGTGCAGATCTTTTCCCTTTGTGCTAAGACTGCCTTCAGTGATTTTTTTTAATTTAATTTTTTTTTAATGTTAACCTAGGTGTAAATCTAGTTTGCCTAACAGCAGATAGAAGGTTTTTGAACTTCAAGGAGGCTACAAGGCAGTGGTACTTTAATCCTGGCACTCCAGAAGCAGAGGCAGGCAGATCTGAGTTCAAGATAAGTCTGGTCTATAGAGTGAGTTCCAGGATGGCCAGGGTTACACAGAGAAACCCTGTCTCCAAAAACAAATACCCCCCCCCAAAAAAAAAACCAAACTAAGTAACAAAACAAAAAGAACTATAAGGAAGAAAGCAGTTGGATGTTCACCTTAGTCAGATTTTATGTTGCTGTGACAAATACCTGGGAAAACTAAAGTGAGAAAGAGTTGATGCACAGCTTCAGAAGTCTCAGTCTGTGTTTCCTTGGTCCTAGTGCTCTGCAGACTGATAGGAAGGTAGATGTCACTGCAGGAAAGGAGCAGCAGAGCACATATCCAGGAGCATGACCTAGCCATCCACAACATGTCCTCTAAACAGACCCACCTCCTGTCTGTACTGCCTCCCAGTCCTACCATCCCATTATGAATTATCAGTGGGTTAATTGTTGGTCAGGTCTGAACCCTCCTGATCCAGTCACTCTTATACCCACTAGCTGGCAGCCAGCCATCTGACACAGTGACCTGTGAGGATGTTTTAGATTTAAGCCATAGCAGGGTTCTGGGTCTTGCTTGGTATAGAGGTGCCTATACTGGGCCTTCTTTTTTTTTTTTTGAGACAGGGTTTCTCTGTGTAGCTTTGCACCTTTCCTGGATATCGCTTTGTAGACCAGGCTGGCCTCGACCTCACAGAGATCCGCTTGCCTCTGCCTCCCAAGTGCTGGGATTAAAGGCGTGCGCCACCGCGCCCCCCCCCCCCACCACCTGGCTCTACTGGGCACTTCTCTAGGTCTGTGCTATTGTTGGTTCCTGATAAGCTACATAGCATCTTCTACTGGGGAAAACTAGCAGTTTGAGGGCTGGTAGGACCTGACCTGGGAACCTTTGCCTTCTGCAGTTTACTGGAAGCTGTGTTCTTTAGGCTAGCCTGATTTTGAGGCCAGATATGGCAGGTGTCTCTGTCCTCCTATTTGGCATTGGCTTGACCACCATTTTCTTACCTAGCCATAGTGACAGTTTTGCAGAACAGGGTTCCCAAGAGTCTCTAAGACTGCCTCTGGCTGTTTTGTCCTGCCTTTTGGAAGTATGAACTTAATATAGAAAAGTTAGTGATTTATCCGAAATTGCAGCTGTGGTAAGCCTGAAGCAAGTAAAAGAGCAAGTTAGACAAAACTATTTGTGGGTGGGGAGGAATTCTAGCAGGAAATTCCCTGGGCAAAGACAGTGGGTGCTAGTTTTATCTGGTTGGTTTATAAACAAGGTGTGTTGATCTGGCTGTTTCTGGCGTGAAAAAAATGTTCATGATTGTCAAGCTTCAGGAATGTGTTAAAAAAAAAAAAAAGAAGGTAGCTGAAACAATTGCCACAACTTTAAGCATTGATAGTTGAAGTATTTGTTTAAACACTTGGTACTGTGGCATCTTAGAGCAGGTGTATACACAGGGTCTGTGACATCCTTTTTTGATGCTGAGGCATTGACTTGATGTCCCAGCCTAGGATCAGGGCTACTGGCAGGGTCAAAGATTGCAGTTAATGATCTATGGGAGTATGTGTTGGTATATGGAGGAAGAATGGGGCAGTGATTTGGGAGTGATGGACCATGCTGACATTTTATTTTTTCAGGTCTGTGTGATTAGCCAGTTAGGTCAGAAAAGCCAACAGCCAGGAAAGTTTTCTAAATTCAGTTCGTTGAAGCCAGGTTAAGATACATTTAGAGTGGTGGACTTTTTAATCTTGTATTTCAATGGGAAAAAAACAGGAAGCTTAGCTTTTTAACTTGAAACTGAAATCAAGTGGTCATTGCCGTTCTGCATGGTAAATTCATTTGAGGAATGGACTGGAATGGAAGCCCTTTCCCTTTGCAGACATGTGATGAGTTCCCTGCCTAGTGTGTGTACTGTTGAGGGGAGAGAGCAGCAAATGTGGCCACCCTATTGCATTGGGCTTCTTCTTTCTCCTTTTTTGTCAGGGCAGCTCTCATGGTCCCAACCTTGACTCTCAACCAACATTGATGATCTTGTGCTCAGGGTAGCACTACTCTGTATCTTAGTATTGAGTTGAGGTGGGGGTTACTATAATTGGATGGAGTTTGGAAAGCTAGAAGGCAACTTTCAGTTTCTAGTAAGCACCTACTTAGAAAAGTATCATACATTGTTTCATGATGAGGGTATATTCTGAGAATGTGATAGACAATTATAATATGAATATCATACTGAAAACCTAGGTAATAAATTTATATCTAGTTTTAGAGTATGGCTTACTGCTTTCTGACCACAAACTTACAGAGACTGACTGTATTGAACAATATGGACTATTGTACATAGTGACTTTTCTGTATTCAAATATATCTAAATGGAAAAGAGTCACAGTAGAAATAATACATAAAAGATTGCAGCCAGGCGGTGGTGGCGCATGCGTTTAATCCCAGCACTCAGGAGGCAGAGGCAGGCGGATCTCTGTGAGTTTGAGGCCAGCCTGGGCTACCAAGTGAGTTCCAGGAAAGGTGCAAAGCTACACAGAGAAACCCTGTCTCGACAAAAAACAAAAAATAAAAAACAAAAACAAACAAAAAAAGCACAGCCATATGGCATATGGGCACTGAGCATTAGCAGAGCTACTTGCAGGAAACTGTCTGGATGAACCTGAATGTGTGGTGAGGGAATGTGAAGTCCTAGGTCTTTACTGTAGATCATTGTTGGCTTCATGAACACTATGTCTTTAGGTTATACTAAATTTGTTTATGGTTTTATTATTTGAGATAGGTTCTCATAGTGCAGCCCAAGCTGGCCTTGAACCCCTGATTCTCTGTCTTAACCCTCCTAGTGTTGGGATATAGACACATACCACCCATTCAAATTACACTTAAATTTATTTATTTTTAAAATTTCTTCAAGAGGCTGGACATGGTGGCCCATGTCTTTAATTCTAGTACTCAAGAGGCATAGGCAGGCAGATCTCTGAGTTCCAGGCTAGCTTGGGCTTTGTAGAGACACCCTAATTCAAATTTTTTTTTTCTTTCAGGGTCTGGCATCTGGTAAAGTGCTTATTGTGCAAGGCTGTGACCTGAGTTTGATTCCCAAAGCCCATATATAAAAGGAATGAGGGAACTAACTTAAAACTGTTCTCTGACCTCCATGATTAATATATAGATCATACACACAATAATAATAGTAATAAAAGCTTTAAATTTTTTCTTCAATAATCTTAGCATACTAAAACTATAAACTTTTCAGGCTTTTTGACAGACAGGTTAGATCACAAATCAGTTGCACATTTGTATGGCTAAATGTGATTTCTTTGCTTTAAGAGTTGAATCTAGCTGTGCAGAGGTGGTGCATGCCTTTAATCCCAGCATTTAGGAGGCAGAAACAGGTGGAGGTGGATCTCTGTGAGTTCGAAGCCAGCCTGGTCTATAGAGAAAACTGGTCTACACAGAGAAACTCTGTCAAAAGAGTTTAATCTAGAGCCACCTATGCTAGGTACTCTGTCCAAAGTATTATTTTGGTATGGGGTCTTACACAGGTGCCCAGGCTAGATAGAACAGGTTCTGTAGCCCAGGCAGGGCTTGAACTTGTGATATCTCTCTGTGTCTGTGTCTGTCTGTCTGTCTGTCTGTCTCTCTCTCTCTCTCTCCAGGGTCTTACCATATAACTTTGGGTGGCCTGGAACTCACTGTGTAGACCAGGCTGGCCTCAGACTCACAGAGATCCATCTGCTTCTGCCTTCTGAGTGCTGGGATTAAAGACATGCAAAACAACAACAACAAAAAAACCAAAAAACAACCCGTCCCCGTCCCCCCCCCCAAAAAAAAACAACTGACAGGAGTTGTGGTTCATGCCTGTATTCCCAGCGTTTGGGAGGACCAACAGACCAAACACCCAACCCCACTTCTTTAGCAAACAGACAACAAAGATAGAAGCATGCTCAGTAGCCTGGCCCACCCATCACCCTGAGGTCTTCAGAGGCACTAACACTCCTGCTGCTGTCTGCTTCCTTTTGGGATGCTTCCTGAAGGGTCTCCAGCGAGGCTGTTTTGTTTGTTTTACAGTTCACTTCTCCCTTCCAAGTAAGCCTTAGTTTGTTTGTTTGTTTTTTAAATATTTATTTTAATTATGTATACAGTGTTCTGTCTGCATGTATGTCTGCAGGTCAGAAGAGGGCATCAGATCTTGTTGTAGATTTTTGTGACCCACCATGTGGTTGCCAGGAATTGAACTTAGGACCTCTGGAAGAGCAGCCAGTACCCTTAACCACTGGGCTATCTCTCCAGCTCTTCAAATAGGGCTTTGAACCTTTGCCTTGTGCATGCTAAGCAAAGCTATGCTCTACCTAAGAGCTACCCTAATTCGTAAGTAGGAGTAAATTCCTTTTTTTTTTTTTTTTTTGAGACAGGGTTTCTCTGTGTAGTTTTGGTGCCTGTTCTGGATCTCACTCTGTAGACCAGGCTGGCCTCAAATTCATAGTGATCCACACTTGGCTCTGCCTCTCGAGTGCTGGGATTAAAGGCATGCGCCACCACCCGCCCAGCTAGGAGTAGATTCTTAATATTGAAAAGTATAGTAAATTCATAACCCAGTAAGTTATTACTATTAAACATACTGTACTATACGTAATTGTATGTGCTCTGCTGTTGTTTGACTGGCAGCCTAGTAGGTTTTATACCAGGGTCACCACAAACATTCAAATAGTGCATTGTATTGTGATTGGGCTTTAGGAATTTTTTAGCTTTGTTGTAATTTTATATGGCCACTATCATAGACATGCCCTAGAACATTATTATGTGGCTGTGATTACCTAGTTAAATGGATTACTACTTGTGTTTTGTGATTTGGTAATGCATATAAAATCTTAATTGAATAGTGTATGAAATTTAGAAAGACTGCTGAATAATTGAAGCCTCACACCTGTCCTACAGGGTAAGTAGTCAGCAAATGTGTGCTCAAGTGTTAATTGTTATGTTGTCTTAAGATGATTGTAGTTTGCTTTAA
>CABHPQ010002141.1:0-10793 GCA_902168405.1 Peromyscus aztecus
CAGCACCTCACCTATTTTCACCTCCAGATCCTCGTTCAGGAAGACGTTGCTCAACCTAAGGTTCCTGTGAATGACCTGATTGTGGTGCAGGTACTGGCAGCCCAGGATTATCATCTGCCTTAGGTAGTAGCGCGCCTCCAGCTGGGTCAGGGCTTTCCTCCTCTTGTGCAGCTCCAGGAGGGACTGAGGAAGAAGGAAGAAGTTACTGAAGCCCACCGAAAAGGGTGGCCAGCTGGATGGGACCAGGACTAAGCTCTCGGGATTAAAGGGAGGTCTTGGCAGACTCCTGATGATTCTGCCCATACACTGGTCATTATCATTCACAGGACCCTCTCCTGTTAACGCATGCCATTACCCAGAGTCTTTTCTCAACCCCACTCAGCACCCTCACTAGAAGCCTTTCCATAATTGCTTGAAACCCAAGCACTCCTCTAAGGCTACTCCAAGGCATCAGTAGCCCTTTGCCAGCAAATTCACGGTGTGGGCATCCCAGTCCCACAGCAGAAACACTCACCCTCTCCCGACAAAGCTCCAAAATCACAAACACAAATTCACTGTCCTCGAAAACGCTGTGGAAGCCTACGACGTGTTGATGTGAGAGGCTGCGGTGAATGGAAATCTCTTTAGACAGCTTCTCCTTCTGGGAGAGCGTGAGCAAAGACTTAGGCACCATCTTGGCTGCGAACACCTCCTTTGTGTCTGGGTCTGAGATCTCAAAGCATTTGACAACGCCTGCTTTACTCAGAAAGCGTCCCCTTACATAAAGGTGCCTGCTGCGTTTGTCCACTAAGACCTCTGGAATCTCTTTCAACAGTGGGGCAGCCACTGGGGCACTGGGACCGGCATCTCCCTGGACTCTGGCTTTCCGGAGGTCGGCTGGTGCTCGAGCCAGCTTTCCAGCTTTGGCTGCTGCCTTCATGCTCCTAAACTTGCTCTGCTCTCCATCGAATTCAAACAAGGCGCTAGGAATCTTTCAAAGGCCTGAGCGTTGCTGATTGGCCACGGGGATTTAAAACGGAAGCCACCCAGCACTCTGCATCATGTGAGTGCTCTAATGGTGCAGCTCCTTTTAAAACCTGTATCTTGTGAGCAAGAAACTTGATGCACGTGGGATAGCCTAGGAAACCAAGAACTAATTGGATACGCAGAGATCACCAGCCTGACCAGATTTGGTCCTTGTTTCTTCTTCTCAACCACAGAGTGCCCATGTGGTGCACCTGTGCCTCATTGTCCTGTGAGGATCTAACACCTTCCTCTGGCTTTGAAGTGGCTTTTGGGGATTCCAACTCGTAGCAGGTGCCCTGTTTGCTGAGCTGTCTCTCCAGCAACCCCCACCCTTTAAATTTTTAATTAAATCATTTTTTGAAACTGTCTTTCTAAGCTGCCTAGATAGGCTTTCGACTTAGCAGTCCTGCTTCAGCTTTTATATGCTGATAATACAGGAGTATGCCACCATTCTTGGCTTATTTAATCTCTTCATTAAAATGTGGTGTGTTTATAGAAAAATGGTCTGGTTAAATTGCACATGTTGAGTTTCCTCTAGCTGGACACATACTGTGTAAGGAGTATCCGGACTGAAAAAGAAGGCACTACCAACATCCAGAAGTCCCCCGTGACTGCTGTTGGGTCCTGGGAACCACCTCTAGGGATTTACTATTCTAGTCAGAGGACTGGGCAGGTATTAGGTCTGGCTGCTGTGGTTTGTTAAAAGGTTGCAAGGCAAAAGCAACACAGAAAAAGGTTGTGTGGAGCAAGCTCCGAGGAAGGCAGGCAGAGCAACTCTGGCCTGTTACATGAGTGCTCTACCACCTGACTACTTCCCCACCCTGTGCACACAGGCCTTCAATCAGCAACTTGGCTTGAAGCTCTTATAGCAAAAGCTGCTATCAGTGGGATCCACTCAGCTAGTCCAACTTTTCATTTTAAAAATAATCAATTAGCTTTTAGTCTTAAAGGGGGTTATATGCAAAAGACACAAAAGCATTTTTTTTTGCCATTAGTATTTTTATGCAACTTGACCAGAGAACTGTGCTGAGGAACTGGTGACAATATGTTATGGACTGAACTGTATGTTTTTCCCCCACCCCAATTTCTAAGACTATATTTGGAGAGAGGCCTTAAAATCATGATTTAAGAAGTTGTTGACCTGTGAGATGGCTCAGTATGTAAAGGCACTTGCCACTCAGCCTGATGCCCTGAGTTAGGGCCTCAGAGCCTACATGGTAGATCCCCAGAGCCCACTCCCCAAAGTTGTCCTCTGCTTCCACACTTGTGTTCACACACACACACACACACACACACACACACACGGAGGAGGGAGAGAGAGACTCACACAACAATAGTAAAATATCTTTTTTTTTGTTTGTTTGTTTTTCAAGACAGGGTTTCTCTGTGTAGCTTTGCGCCTTTCCTGGGACTCATTTGGTAGCCCAGGCTGGCCTCGAACTCACAGAGATCCGCCTGCCTCTGCCTCCCGAGTGCTGGGATTAAAGGCGTGCGCCACCACCGCCCGGCAGTAAAATATCTTTTAAAAAATTAAATTTATAGCCAGGTGGTGGTGGCACAGGCCTTTAATCCCAGCATTCAGGATGCAGAGGCAGGTGAATCTCTATGAGTTTGAGGCCAGCCTGGTCTACAAAGTGAGTTAGTTCCAAGACAGGCTCCAAAAGCTACACAGAGAAACCCTGTCTTGAAAAACCAACCAACCAATCAATCAATCAATTTATTTATTTGTTTATTTAATACCCCATGCAGTTTCCCCTCCTCTCCTCCCAGTACCTCCCCCATTCCCCCCCCCCCCCCTCCCCCGCCCCCACTCCCATTCCAGTCCTCCTCCATTTCTGTTTAGGAAAGGGCAGGTTTTCTGTGAATATCAACAAAAATTCGAATATCAACTTGCAGTATGACTAAGTACCTCCCATGTATAAAAGCTAGACAAGGCAACTCAGTATGAGGAGGAGGGTCCCAAAATCCTGTAAAACAGTCAGAGACAGTCCCTGTTGCCATTGTTAGGAGTCCCACAAGAGGACTAAGCTACACAACTGTAACTTATATGCAGAGTGTCTAAGTCAGTCCCACGCAGGCTCCCTGGTTGTCGATTTAGTCTCTCTGAGTTCCTATGAACCCAGGTTAGTTGATTCTGTGAGTCTTCTTGTGGTGTCCTTGACCCCTCTGGCTCCTACAATCCTTTCTCCTCCTCTTCTCTAGGATTCACTGAACTCCTTCTAGTATTTGGCTGTGAGTTTGCATCAGTTTCCATCATTTGGTGAATGATGCCTCTCTGTTAACTTTTTTTTAAAAGATCATTTGCAGATTGCCCTGTGCCCTGTGGCCACTTTGCAAAGTTCCCAAGGTAGACGAAAACTTTGCTGCTCTGAGCATTTAAAAGGAAGTATTTGGTTGCAAGTGTTTCTCCTTTCACTGAATTATTCCAGGATTTCATGTCTGGGTGGTGACATTATGTGCCATAGTCACTCATATTAAGTCTATCTATGGGGTGAAATTTAAGGATGACAATGTCATCCTGAATGTTCAGGTCCTGGTATTTTGCCCATGGCAAATGATGAACCAAGACAAACAATTTCCAGTTTTCATCTGCACTGCAGAGACTCAGTGTTTTCATGGCAAACACATGGTCCTTGGGAATGCTAAAGAAGATATGAGCATTGTTGAAGCCATGAGCATCTTGGGTCCAAGAAGAGTAAGTTCAGCAAGAAGCTCACCACTGCCAACTATGGGACAGCTGTGGCAGTTCTGACTGACATACACCTTAAACACCAGACCCTCCCATCTGCAACTCAGAGGGCACCCATCCAACTGTGGCACCCATCCTTCTGCTATTAACATCTTATAGTCCTTGAGTCCTGCTGCTCTTCTTTGGGTTTGTAATTTCCTCATTCCCCTGAAGTTGAGCTGGATTCCATAGTTAAGATTATTATTATGAGTAGAAACTAAATAAGGGAAAGAAAGACACCATGTTATAACAAATCAATACCTTCTATCCAAAGCGTTTTATTTTGCCAAATAGAGGGGAGGCTGGGGAGGAGCTGGTTGTTCAATCTTGGGGTAGCAAGCTGAAAAGCCAGACAAACACTAGAGCTGCTAATTTCCTTCCAATGCTCCTTTGATGCTAAAGCATCTGTATTCTGATTCCTAAATGCCTTCCTAAACATCTCCTGACAGTTTCCCTTGTAAACACATGCAACTCCTCCAGACCTTTGCTGCTGCTTTGAAAGTCTGTTAGTGCTGCTAGGCAAGGGAACCTCTGAATGTTACCTTCTTTATAGAGAAGCGAAGAGGCCTAACTTAACATTAGTGCAGCCATGACAGGCTACAAACTAACAATATTTAATATTAGGCCTCACCATTTTAATAACGAGGAAAAGCCACACACTGTACCCTGCAGGAGACCAATCAGAATTGAGACAAACAAGTACTAAGTGCTCATTAAGGATAGTTTACTTAATTTGTATATAGACTGCCAATTTCCTTGCAGTCAGTACCAACCACTGTTGGACAAAACTTCTGTTACCTCACTCATGCCCAATCAGGAGTTCAACCCCCATCTGAATCCAGAATTCTCCTAACCCCCATCCTTTACTCCTTAAAAACACTGCCTCAACTGAGCTCGATGCTCTCCCTGATCCAGCCACTGTGTCGGAATGGATGAAGAGCCCAGGCTGGCTCTTGCATTAAAGGTTCTTTGCTTTTGCATATGAACTCGGATTCCTGGTGGTCTCTGAGGGGCTCATGGATGTGGGCGTAACAGGAAGTAGGTTGTGAAAGGAGAACTTGGCATCTGTTTGTTCATTTCTGAAATTGTATCATGGATTAAATGTGGTATGAAGAGACTGTGCTGGGAGTTAAGATCAAGACTGTCTGTGATTTTTTTCCATCTTAGCATCAGACTGCTTAGTTATAAAGTAGGTGTATTATTAGATCTGCTTATCATTATATTGTGAATTGACTCAGGAGTCAGGAAGATAACCTCTAGCCTTAGCCTGTCATGACTAGTTGAAGCTGGTAGCTAAAATCTTTAGGAACTCTGTTTTTTCTCATAGTTTCAAGAGACAGTAAATTATATATTATCTGTCATGTAAAGGACTAAGTGACCACAGTGAGGCAGGCAGTGGAAGGAGGTGATAAAGTGTGCCATCTAGGGGTTGCGCGCGCGCACACACACACACACACACACACACACACACACACCTAGAAAAGTGACTATGAGATGGGAGGGGGGACCTAAAGGTAGGAGGGAGGCAAAGAGGATAATGGTGTATATGAGATGAACGCAGAAAGTCAATCTGTTTGGGGTGGAGAGAGGGACGGTCTATTTGAAGGAGTGGGAAAGGTAGTGAAAGTATAAATGAAAACATAACATATGAAAAGTGTCAGAGAAGCTCAGTTCTATGCTAAATATAAAAAACCCACAAAACAAAAATGAAGCCGAGGTGTGCGTGGAACAGCACAGCACACAGGGTCAAACATCATCAGCTCCTGGAGGCAGTTTCAGGTAAATGAAGGTTCTAGATTGGGTTCATAGGTCAGTGGGAAGTTGTTGCCACCTTTCCAGGAGGTGCCCCATTCATCTGCTCTTTTCAATACACAGAAGCATTTTCCATGAATGTTCACAGAGATGAATGTGCAGAGGAGCCATGCCAAGAATCTACTCAAAAAACACATTTCATGTGGAGTTGCACACCCACAGTGTCATTTACTCAGGAGGCCCAGGCAGGTATAACACTTGAACTTGGGGCTTTAAGATCATCCTGGGCATCATAGTAAAGACCAGTCTTAAAAAATACACATGATAAACTTAGTGTTCATATAATTTTTTTTCTTCCTATTGTATGTTTCTTCCCTAGTCTAGGGATGCAGTTCAATTGGTAGATTGTTTACCTACCATGCACATGGTCCTGGGCTCCATCCTCAGCACCCACACAAATAGGGCATGGTGCTGCCTGCCTGTAATTGAAGGACATGGGAGGCGAAGGCTGAAGGATCAGAAGTTCTAGGTCATCCTTGCTACACAGTGAGTAAAAGTCCAGCCAGGAGTACACGAGACCCTGCCTCATTAAGACAAACACTCTACTGTCTCTCACACAGGTATCCTTGCTTTGAATATTTTCTTTTGTGTGTTTTGGAGTACATGTGGAAGCCAGAGAATTAGAGACAGTCCATTGGGGATGGATTCATGAGGGCAGGTGGATTTAGTAAAATATAGGTAAAAAGTCAAGGTAGAGAGGGGCGATGCTCGGAGTGGGAAGGTTCAAACTTGGATGGGGAAGTGACACATTCAGAAAAGACTTAACTAGAATGAAGGGCATATGAAAAAACTATAAGAAAACCTACATCTTGTGGCCAAAGTAAAAAATATAATCAGAAGGGATAGTAAACACAGGTTGCATGAAAGAATGGGGGAGAACACTCAGGTTAAAGGCATAAGTGGGGGTGGCAGCAGGCTGGTAGGGGAGAGTGGGGTGGAGAGGGTAAACTGTGCAAGGGTGAGGTAACAAAAACTAAAGATGTTGGAAGAAGCCTTTTGACCATCCAGCCTTTGTAAGCTAATTACAAATGAAACAAAGATAAAAGGATGTTGGTAAGGATACTGTCCCCATGTCATTTCCACGCCAGTGCATTAAGAGGCTTAGCTGTGAATGAAGCAGACCCTGAAAGAGTCAGTGAGGAGGTTTTATAAGGCTGGTCCTCTAAAAGCTGGAGATCTAAAGATTAACAAAGCTACAATTTTCACTAGGTGTTGATGTCCATTTCTTAATCTGCAGAATCTGTGGTTTCAGTGCCCATAATGGAACCGAATGAATGAATTGATTAATTGAATAAAGCATGCAAGCTGGGAGACACCATGAGTAGAAGAAAATGAGACTGAATGGGTTTTCCCAGTTGGTGGTCATTAGGGACTTGCTGGGTGAATAATTACAGTGGAAGAAATGTCTATATGTGACCTAGCTACAATTTAACAGCCAGGTGAATCGTGTGTGGAACAAGTTACATACACCAGAACAGCAGTAGTTACAGTTTCCTGGTTCTGATTCCTCACACCTGTTTATCAGGGTTTGGGAGACTGAGGTAGGAGATTACAGGCATGTAGAAGGTACCAAGTTTATGTGGGTGCTGAGGATTGAACCCAGGGTCTCATGCATGCTACATTTCTAGTCCCTGGAAGGAATATGAAATTTAGATAAAACCCCTTAAATTTTTAATAAGGATTTTTGTGCAAATTTGAGGTCAGCATGGGCTACATGGTGAGATTGTGTCCAAAGAGTAATGGTTCAACGACATCATGGAAACAGGTCAGAAAAGGACCAAAAAATATCCTTTGAATTCAGCAAAGGGGTTAGATAGCAATTTTAAGTGATAGATTTGCTCATTACTTTGACACAGCTATTCTTACCTCTAACACTGTGCATAGCACAAGGTATTTCCTAAAGGACCTTATTTGATATTGTTCTTGTTTGGCAAATGTCAATTTAACTTACATTTATATTTCAGTGGCAATAACCACATGAAGATTCTGGGAGGAAAGACAACAAAAATAACTCACACTAACCATAGTCTATGCTGGAATAAGGCAGTGGGTGAAGCTCAGGGCTACAGTACTTTGCTGGAATTCAAGAAGCAGTTCTCAACCTTTGGGCCTTAACCCCCTTATCAACCTCTAGTTCCAAAAATATTTACATTACAATTCAAAACAGTAGCAAAATTACAGTTATGAAGTAGCAATGAAAATAATTTTATGGTCGGGGATCACCACAATATGAGGAACTTGGGGTGTTTAAGGAGGCACTGAAAATGCCTGATCTGGAAATACATTGAATGACAGGGAGGCTAACACATGCGTCCAGGAGACAAATGTAAATCACGTGCAGACAGTAACTGGGAAAGAGCATCATAGATTTGATCGTGAAGCTCAACTTAGAATGTTACATCATCTCTATAAACAAAATGTGATATCCTCTGTTAAGGGGAGATGTTTAACCAGCCACGGTGGATCATGTCTAGAATTCTAGTCCCCAAGAGGTTAAGTCAGGAGTATTGCTCGAGTATTGAGGCCAGGCCCCATCTGAGGGCACACCATGGTCGCCCCCTGTGGTTGGTGCTTTCCCATTATGAGCTCCATAGAGCTGAGAGAGGTGGGGCACTACCATAGCCCTGCCCCCCTCCCGCTAGCATCTTGTGCTTTCCAAGTGAGGCTGGAAGCCTGCACCTCTGAGAGAAGTCTCAGGCACGCCCCCTTTGTGGGAGTCCATATTCAGGTTCCTCATGGCTTTACCCAGCATGTCCGCATAGAGGATGATTAGGACCACGGGCCTGAGTGCAGGTGTCTGAGATGGTCTGCACTTGGCTGTGCTGGAGGAGGAGGTCTTTTGCTTTTGTTGAGCCAGACTGCAACAGTTCAAATCACCCTCACTACAACTGGTTTCCATGCTTTTAGTCAAATGGCTCATTAGGCCACACTTAAAATGTTCAATCACTTTTCTAGTCCAAAGTTCCAAAGTGTTCCATATTTTTCCAAACAAAAACATGGTTCAGCCCATTACAACAATCCCCTAGTCTCTGGTACCAATTTCTGTCTTAGTTAGGGTTCAGTTTCTATGAAGGGACATCATGACATGGCAACTACTATTAAGGAAAGCATTTAATTGAGGCTGACTTACAGGTTCAGACATTTAGTCCATATTGTCATGATGTGAAGCATGGTGACACACAAGCAGACATGGTACTGGAGAAGGAGCCAAGAGTTCTGCATCCGGATCAGCAGGCAGCAGAAAGAGTGACACTGGACCTGGCTTGAGCATTTGAAACCTCAAAGCCAACCCCCAGTGACACACTTCCTCCAACAAGGTCACACCTTCAATAATGTCACTCCCTATGAACTTAAGGGGGACATTTTCATTTAAACCACTACAAATGCAGAGAAACCTGATTCTCAGAGATGGATGCTATATATGAAACATAGGAACCTTTTTTCAGTGAACTCGAGGAGTTGTAGTAACAGTGTCATCACAGTGCCAAGACACATAATAGGTTTTCTATAAACAGTATGTATTGTTTAATTGTTGGTAGAAGCAATACAAAGTTTTACTTAGTCCAGACATTAACTGTATGAAACTGCAAAGCTGAAGCAGGTTTTACCTTGAGGGTCTCAACTATTCCATATATTGTACAAGGTACACATATAAATATATCTAAAACAAGATGGAAAGTGATAAGTACTAGTAGGTTATAATTAGAGTATCAAAAAGTTGGGAATAAAATTTTAATGTGAGACATGGTTGTGGTGCTAATTTGTACTCTAACAGATGAAATTTGCCTGAAGATCAGAGGACAGAGCCAGCCACTAGATTAAACATAGAGGGTAGGCAGTGGTAGTACACACTTTTAATCCTAGCATTTTAGAGGCAGAGATCCATCTGGATCTCTGTGAGTACAAAGCCACCCTAGACTACATTGACATTAATCCAATCTGAAAGAGAAACAGAGCCAGGTGGTGATGGCTCACACCTTTGACCCCAGTATTTGGGAGTCACAGGCCTTTAATCCCAGCACTGGGAAGGTTGAGACAGGAAGATAGGGCTGGGTGGAGAAAGGCATAGAAGGCGAGAGGAGACAGGAGCTCAGTCTTTTCGGCTGAGGACTGAGGAACAATCACTCTGAGGATTCATGGAGACAAGATCTTCCCCTTTCGGCTGAGGAGTTGGGGAGGTGAGAAGTTGCTGTGGCTTGTTTCCTCTGATCTTTCAGCATTTACTCCAATATCTATCTCCAGGACTGTATTATAAGACCATTTAGGATTCATGCAGCACATGGTATTGAGTCTTAACTTTTTTTGCCGATGTGACTACCCTACCTACATGGAATTCAACTAAATGAGAATTTTAGAAATTGGATGCAGGTGTTGTATTAGTCACTGTTCTCTAGAGTAACTGAACTTATAGAAAGAATCTATCCTTATATATAGAAAGGATAATTATAAGAATGACTTAAAGGCTGTGTGTGGCCCAGCTAATCCAACAATGGCTGTCTATGAATGAATGCCGAAGAGTTCAGTAGTTGCTCAGTTCATGAGGCTGCATGTCACAGCTGGTCTCCAGCATATGCTGGAATTCCAAAGAAGTAGGCTTTAATGCTGGTGAAGGAATGGACTTGCTAGGAAGGCAAGAGCAAACAGGCAAATAATAAAATCTTCTTTCCTCCATGGTCTTATATAGGCTTCTAGCAGAAGGTGAGACCCAGATTAAAGGTGGGTGTTCCCAGCTCAAAAGATATGGATTAAAGGTATGTCTTCCTTTCTCAAAGATCCAGATTAGAAATAGATTTTCCCACTTCAAATTAAACACAAATTGCTCACAGGTGTCCCCCTTCATTTTTGGGTTTTAGTTAATTCAAGATATAATCAACTTGACAGCCAAGAATAGCCATCACAGGTGCCTAGATTTTTAAAAATGGTTTATTTTTGAGATTATAATGCAATTACATCATTTCACCATTTTTCCTTCCTTTTCCTCCCTACAAATCCCCCAGATACCATTCCTTGTTCTCTTTTAAATTCATGCCATCTTCAGAGACCTATTGGGCCTTCGTGAAAAACTCTCCCCTTCTGATTGAGAACCCAATATGGCCAGCTTTGACAAGCATTAACGTAAGCTTAGGAACTGTAGCCATGCGGTTGGATTCTCCAGAAGGCAATGTATGGTAACTGCTTTTTCAAGTATGTTTGAGAATGTGTCACCCAGACACCTTGGAGATTAAGGATAACCCTGAAGGTCACTGAC
>CABHPQ010002142.1:0-30000 GCA_902168405.1 Peromyscus aztecus
TTTGGCCTGGTTAAGCATTCAGGCTTCTAGCAGCAGTTCAGCTGAGAATCATTCGGATATGAGGACATAGAGGCTTCCAGTCTGAGGAAGCAAGACCAGCTGAGAAGTTTGCCAGGTGAAGTTAGCTGTGGCTCGTTCTGTCTCTCTGATCTTCCAGTGTTCACCCCAATACCTGACTGAGGTTTGATTTTATTAATAAGACCTTCTAAGATTTCTGCTACACCTTCCCTTTATGGAACCACATTAACAGTCATTGTTGCACTTAAAACTGTTTTTATTAGGTAAAATAAAAATGTATCTAGTATCCACTTATGAGTGAGTACATACCATGTTTGTCCTTCTGAGTCTGGGTTACCTCACTCAGGATATTTTCTAGTTCCATCCATTTGCCTGCAAATTTCACGATGTCATTGTTTTTCTCTGCTGAGTAGTATTCCATTGTGTATATGTACCATATTTTCTTAATCCATTCTTCAGTTGATGGGCATCTAGGTTGTTTCCAGGTTCTGGCTATTATGAATAATGCTGCTATGAACAAACATAGTTGAGCATGTATCTTTGTGGTATGTTTGGGAAATGTTATCATTTTTACTATTTTCTACAGAGAAAATATTTTCCAGTTTCAAATAACCCTGGACTCTTGAATTATAACCTGTTTTTATGCTCAAGCTATCTGTGTATTATTTCTCCTGCGGTTGTACATGTTTTTACATTCAAAAAAATACTATAGAATTGTATTAGAATACACAAATTCATAGAGACAGAAAGATTAGATGTTATCTCAAGATGGAGAAGAAAGGAATATAGAACAATGATTTCCTAAGTACAGAGTTTCTGTTTTGTGTGATGGAAAAGCCCCACAAATGGACAGTAGTATCAGGACATAATATCATGAATATAATAAATCATATCATAAATGTAGTTATTGAATAAATACTGTGAATGTAATCATTGAATACCACAAATGTAATTAATATCATGAGTGTAATAATGAATATCATGAGTGTAATTAATATCTTGAATGTAATTCATACCACTGAATTGTGAACTTAAAAATGGTTACAATTTTTGTTCATTAAAAAAACTAAGGTGGAATGTAATCACCATACATTGTATGTGTGTATGAAATAGAAGACAGCGATGTTCTAAAATAGAAAGTGGTGATGGTGTCATGGGCCTATGAGGATGCTGGACTAAAGTCTATCAAATTGTGCAAACAGGCAAATTGTATACTATGTGAATTATTTGTCAATAAAGATTTTATAAAATGTAAAAAAAAATGTAGTAATCCTACATTAGTACAACACACACACACACACACACACACACACATAGGATCTGGAGAGATAGCTCAGTGGTTAAGAGCACTAGGTGCTCTTCCAAAGGACTTGGGCTTGTATTCCCAGTACCAACAAGGCAGCTCACAACCATTTGTTAACTCTTAATTCCAGGGGATCTGACACCCTCCTCTGGCCTCCACAGGCATCAGGCATGCATGTAGTGCATAGGCATGCATGTAGTGCATAGGCATGCATGTAAGCAAAAACACCTCCACACATAAAATAAAAGTGAAATACACATACAAAAAAAGATTTTAAAATATTTGATATTGCATTGGCCCCTGAAACTTAAAAAACCAGAGCCACAGAGTCAGAAGCCGGGTAGCATGGTTGATCGCTTGGTCTCTGATGAGGCCCGGTCTCTGTGGCTGTTTAGACAGCCTAGCCTGGGGCAGCCCTCCCCACCCCACCATGCTGTTTTCCCCTGTCACTCCTCTTTGCTGCTTCTTTCCTTAGGGAAGCTCAGCGTGCTCAGAGAGCATCTTATTTGTGCAGGCACCTGTTTATTATCTGCTGTCTAAATTTGTATGCAGACAGCATGGGGGCTTGTTCATATGCTCACCTCTGCCTAGCAATGTTCTTGGAGCAGAGTAGGTGCTTGCAAAGCATTTGTGGAAAGAAAGGAGGGAGGGGAGGAGGGAGAGTGGGGAGAGCCATGGAGCTTGGGACCTCAGTCTGGGGTGACTGTTGCTGTGGATTCCCATGCCACCACTCATCATATCTGTGACCTCAGCAAGCCCCCCCCAGTGCCAACAGCAGCCCTCCCTTGAGAACCTGCCTCTATGTCCCATCCCATAGTGGTCCCTGAAGCCCTGTTTCCTTCCTCCCCAGTCACATAGGCGCTTAGGGTTAACGTGAGATCCAGCACTCATCCCATGCTCCCAGACGGGCCCTAGGGGTTGGTGGACTGATGCCCAGTTGCTCAGCCAGCTATTTAAGACTAAGCCCTGATTGTCCAAGGCAGTGTTTACTGGCTGCCTCGTTCCTCAACCTCCCAAATGCCTTCCTTTATTAAGCCTTTGTCTCCAGTTCTGATTCTGGGGTAGCCTACTCGGACACAGGCTGGGGCACCTCCCTGTAACCTGCTACCCTCTTTCCTTCACTCACCTCCTTGAGCCCCAATCGCCCGCCTGCTCTTTCAATGACTTCTACAGAAATGCCCCTTTGACCATTCTCTCACCCCACCTGGCAGACATGTTGGCAGGTCTTGACTTCCTTCCAACTGGCCTGAGTTCCAAGAAATTTTAATGAAGAGCCTTGGCGGGGGCACTGCGGAGCCCAGGTGCTTTGCAGCCAGGGAGGGTGGGGAGGGCTGCCTTTAAAAGAGCGAGTGGTGATTAAATCACCTGCTGTCTCCTCCGGTTCCTTCTGTTGTTCCTAGATGCTGCCTCCAATCATGACCTCCTTTTTCTTCTCCACCCCTACCCCCGCAGCCATCTTTGCAGAAGTGCTGACTGGACCTACCCAGAACAGCCCGGTATCAAAACTTCTCACTGCGGACTCATACAGCCTTTTTCTCTAACAACTTACTCATTAGGAGACCAACGTTGACTTTGCTTTGTTGTGTTGTGTTTTGAGACAGGTCTGTGTAGTCCAGGCTGGTCTAGAGGTCACTTTGTAAGTCAGACTGGTCTCACATTTGCAGTAATACCCCTTCCTCCGTGTCCCCCGCACCGGGATTACAGGTTGTGCTACTCTGCCTGGCTTAGAATTATTTTCATAATAAAAATGAATAACATAAAACGGTTATTCATACCAGTGAGAAATTCTAAGCAGGAGTAGAACCTGATTAGAAAAATCATATAATCAATATTCATTCTTTCATTCATTCATCCATCCATTCATCTACCTTTGGGGAGTATTTCGGTATCCAAATCCTGGGTTTTAGGATGTGGCCCTCTCCACAAGGATCTTGCATTCCGGTGGGGACCGTATCAGTTGGTGTGGAAGCAGAAACCACTTAAGGAGTCACAGAAGAGGAACTTCCAGGAGGAAGGTAACGGAGGAGCCAAGGAGCAACTGGAAGCTGGGAAGAGTCCAAAGACTCTTGTGGAACAGCCAGTGAGCTGGAGACTCAGAGGAGATGCTGTCCATGGCTGAGAGAAGGAATCCCTAGCCATCCTCCTTGCTCCTACACACGGTATAGAGTAGCGCAAAGGAGTGGAGAAGCTGAGAAAGAGGACAACCCTGGATGAGAAGACTCTAGGGGATGGAGCAGAGCACTAGAGAACACAGGGAAGAGCTGAGGCTTTGCCAGGAGAGTGCAGAAAAACGAGTCTTTTTAATTGGAGTTGGGCTTTGTTGAGTTAGAGGGGTGGCCTGAGTAGCTGTCACAACATACAGTAGTTCCTCATTATCCTCAGGGGATGTATTCCAAGAACCCAGTAGATGCCTCAAGCCACAGGTTGTAATTAACTTCATGGATGATGATGACAGGCAATGTTATTCAGACTCAAGCCACGCACCCTCCTCCCTCTATAGCCAGTGTCTAGTCTCAGCACGTGGCCATGCTGGAATGGGCTCCCAGCTCCTCCTGAGGCCTGCCTCTGGCCAACCTTACTCTTAGCCACCAGGAGACCTGGTGATCCCTCCTGGGGATCATCACACTTCCCACCACAGGGCCAGAGCACCTGGGACTTATCCACTCTACACTGGCCCCTAGTTTGAGAAGTACCCTCCCAGCCCAGAGCTTATCCTGACCCCGCTGGCCTTGAGCCTTTGGCAGGCAGTCAGCAGGAGGGGCTGGGGCACAGGACCAAGAGAATCCAGTTTCCACTTTGCTCTTGTTCACGTTTGCAGTCCAGATGCCTCCAGATCTAATTCCGAATAAATAATTGTGCTGAGTAACCTGGGTCCCTTGGTGATTAAGTAAACAGGCCGAGGCGGGTGGAAATTGAATTAGTGCAGTGTGCTCAGCCATTATTACCCACCCTTTCTCATGAATATTAATGAGGGGTTATTAAGAAATGTAAATGCTGCCCCAGGGGGCGTGGAGATGGGGAGGGGGGTCAGGACCAGAGGACAGACCCTTCAGAAAGCTGCGTGATCGAAGGCATTTTGGAAATTATGTCGGATCATTCTCTTCTGTGCTGTGGCAACATTTCCGGATGCCTCACTTTTATTAAAATGAGGAAAAGGGAACAAATTTTAATTTGAGGATAAAATTAGCATTTTCCAAGCAGCCTTGGCAGCAGTGAGAATATATTTTGCCAAAAACGGACATTCAGGGCCGGGCGGGGCAAGGTTGTGTGTGTGGGGTGCAGCTGATGGACGATTAGTTCTCTCAGTTCATCTCCAGGCAAGGGAGTAAACAAATTAATCTCTGGGCAGGGAGCAAGCTGGAAGATGCTGGAAGCCTACAGGAGGCAGCAAAGTCTTCACTAGAAAGCCAGCGGCGTCACTGGGGCCTGGAGTTCTCTCGCTGCTGACCCAGAGAGGTCAGACTCTGGTCTGAGGTCTCACAGGAGGGCCAGGAGCTCTGGCTGAGTTTTGTAGGCAAGATGGATGAAGGAGCTTGCTTCTCCCAGACACACTGGGCAGGGGTGCCAGGGGCAGCTCTTCTCACTGACCTCCAGGACCTTCGGTGTCTCTCCTCTCTGGTCCAGCCCTCACCACTCGGTCCCCATCTCTGCTGCCAGACTCATCCCCCCACTTCCACGAGACCTTACTTCTGCTCTCCAACCTTCCACGAGCCGCTGGTTCCCTTAGTCTGAGGGTTACATGCCTCTTGTCATTCTCGCCCTCCCAGGATCTGACTCCAGTGTAAACTCCTGCTGCTCCCGGCAGCTGCAATTGGACGGAGAGAAGGTAAGGAGACAAAAAGTGAAGACAACGAGGCAGGGAAGAACGGAGGAAGGAAGAGGTGGAGTCCATCTTTCAGACTTGCGAAGGCTACTTCATGCCGTTGATTTGGCAATGAAACGGACAGCTGCCATTGCCTCATGGGCTCACACTCCGCTGTCCTGGACATCCACCCCGCCCCCAAGCTCATAGCTGTCTCCACTTCACAGAGGACACATAGCTCATCCAGGTCACCATGGACATCAGAGCTTGAACTCTGACCTACTACTGCTACTATGGAGCTAAGGATGACCTTGAACTTCTTTCTGATCATCCAGCCTCCCTCACCTAAGAGTGGAGATTCAATGCCCAAGACCCACTCCATCTTGAAAAATATCTCTTCTGGCTGGGGCTGTAGCTCAGTTGGTCACATGCTTGCCTACTATGGACGAGGTCATGGGTTTCATTCCCAGAGCTGCCTAAACTGGATGTGGTGATACACACCTGTGATTACAACACTCTAGAGTTAGAGGCAGGGGGATCAGAAGTCAAGGTCATCCTTAGCTTCATAGTGTGTCAGGCCAGTCTGGGACATATGAGACCTTGTCTCAAAATGAATAGGAAGGGAAAGAGACACAGAGAGAAACAGAGAGACAGAGACAGTCAGAGACAGAGGCTGCCTTTGAAGACACAGATAAAATTCACCTGCTTCCTGCCCCCAGAGGAAACACACAGACTATCAGAGATCCAACCATGCTGTGCTCCCCACAATATCCCCTAGAGGAAGTTGACACGGATCCTGTGGTTTCCATAGACATCCTCACCATGAGCCCCTGAGCTGCCAACAGGAGCCCAGGTGTGGGGTTCTTGGCACTCACCACTCACCCCACCCCCAGACAAGAAAGAGTGGATCAGATCTAACTCATGCATTTTAACGATTTCTCCAGCACGCCTCGCTCCACCCGCTCACTCACTCGCAGGAATAAAGGCTGACAGAAGCCGCTGAGTTAATCAGAGTGGATAATAGAGGAAAAGACAGGAATCGCTGGCCAAATTGCTGCAGAGAAAAAATGGGGCAAAATCATGAGAAGCAAGTCAAAAGTGTCCAATTAAAGTGTGGTGGTGTTTAAAGGGCAAGAACTGTGTCCCTGAAAGTTCTAGTAGCACACGTGCTCTGGGGGCCCCCGAGGATGCTTTCAGTCCTGAGAACCGTTTCTGGTGGTTTACAGATGAATTCCTTTATATCTGAATAGATATTTTAATGCATATTACAAAAATGCAAGTACCATATAAAACCTGCTATTCCATGCATATTATTGCTGAGAATGAGTCTGAGAAGATATTTTATTACTAGTCAATTAGAAGAAAAAATTTTATTCTTTAAAGGAAAGAAGAATATGATAAAAATATGATACTGGCTCTTGTGTGTGTGTGTGTGTGTGCATGTCTGTATGTCTGTATGTATGTGTATGTCTGTATGTATGTGTATGACTGTATATATGTACATGATCTGTCTCTCTCTGTTGAATGTTTATGTCTGTCTGTGTGTATGCATCTGTGTGTGTGTGTGCACATCTGTATGTCTGTCTGTATGTGTATGTCTGTATATATGTACATGATCTGTCTCTCTCTGTTGAGTGTCTATGTCTGTGTGTATGCATCTGTGTGTGTGTTATATGTACATACATGTGTGTGGGCACACAAGCCTGTGTATACATTCATAGGCCAGAGGAGGCCATCAGGTATCCTGTTCAATCTTAGTCCCTTGATTGAGTTTATAAGCATATGCACAGCTATGCTCAGCTTTTTAAGTGTGTGGAGGGATTAGAACACAGTGTGCTCTCTAACCTACTGAGCTACCACCCCAGTTCCTGATGCAGGCTCTTCCATGAGCAAAGCTTAGGAAAGAATATATGAATTCCTTATTACTCACAGTAGGGTACATGGGTCAGCAGTACAGCACCATGGAGCAGCTTGTGTGTGTGTATGTGTGTGTGTGTGTGTGTGTGCGTGTGCGCGCGCGCGTGCCTCTGTGTGTGTGTGTACCTTCTCCAGACCTACTCTGTCAGTAACTGTATTTTAACAAGAGCCCAGATGCCTTGCATACACATCAATACACACACTGTTTTAAAAACACCCGTGAGAAGGAACCAGCTAGAGAACGCACAGCAGCCCCTCAGGTCCTCCACCAACAACTCCAGTTGGCAGCACAAACTCCCACCAGTTTATTTGATTTCTGCCAAGGCTCTGACATGCCAACCATGTTGGGCTGCATGTGATGTCAAGGGTGGTACCACCCTGTGAAGGAGGATGCCAGCCAGGAGATGAACTCTTGCTTACTCTAACCTAGAGGTGAAAGATGGCAAAGCAGTGGCCATCCCACACTACCCTGGGGTTGATTCAAATGGAGTCAACCAATGGGGCTTCAGCTCCTCTGCTCTCCTACTGTGACCCCCTCCAACCAAACCCCCATCCTTCACCCTGCACCCTGTCCCACACCTGCTAGCCAGTATGCAGCTGCAGAAGCTTAATAGCCAGTATTATGGGATAGTTTCGTTGGTCATGGCATCCTCACATGTCTCACCACTGCTGTAGAAAAGTAACATAGAGCTGGGCGGTGGGGGTGCACACCTTTAATCCCAGCACTTGGAAGGCAGAGCTGGGCGGATCTCTGTGAGTTCAAAGTCAGCCTGGTCTACAGAGCGAGATTCAGGGCAGGCACCAAAGCTACACAGAGAAACCCTGTCTCAAAAAAACCAAAAAAGAAAAAAGAAAAAGAAAAAAAAATAAAGTCATTTGTAGCTAGAGTTTTCCTGCCTGGCCCACGGTCAGGACAAATCTCTGTCACCCGCCAGTCCCACAGCCGCTCAGACCCAACCAAGTAAACACAGAGACTTACATTGCTTACAAACTGTATGGCGGTGGCAGGCTTCTTGCTAACTGTTCTTATATCTTAAATTAATCCATTTTTATAAATCTATACCTTGCCACGTGGCTCGTGGCTTACCGGCGTCTTCACATGCTGCTTGTCATGGCGGCGGCTGGCAGTGTCTCTGCCTCAGCCTTCCACTTCCCAGAATTCTTCTCCTCCTTGTCCCACCTATACTTCCTGCCTGGCCACTGGCCAATCAGTGTTTTATTTATTGACCAAATAGAGCAATTTGACATACAGACCATCCCACAGCAGTCATTCACAAAGAGAAAACAAATCTTTATCTTTAGGACAATGAAGACACTTTCAGACTTGGTCCCAGGGAAAGAGCACTGGACTAAGAGTCCATTCCAGCCATAAGATTCTCAGCTGGGTGTGGTGGGCATTCGTTTATTTCCAGCACTCTGGAGGCAGAAGAGCAAGGATCACTGTGAGCCAGAGGCCAGTCAGGGGCTACAGAGTGAGACACTGTCTAGAACCAAACAACAAAAACCAAATGTAAACTGAACCTGCAAGACACCACTTCCCACCAGCCAGCAGGAGAAAACAGAAATAATGCTAAGAGACAGAGAACAAGTGCTAAGGAGGATGGAGAAACCAGAGCCCCCTGCTCTGCTGGGAGCATAGAAAAGGGGACAGCCACCTGGAAAACAGCAGGCAAAGCCAGAAAACAGTAAACATGTGACTACCCTGTGACCCAGCAACTCCAGTCCCAGGTATCTTATAGCAGTGAAAACACATCTTCATACACACACACAAAAAAATGTGTACGCAGATGTCTATATGATTGCTATTTACAATAGTAAAAGTTTGGGAACAACTCACATGTCTATCAATGGATGAATGGTGGGTAAATACAGTATGCACACATATGAGGTGAAATATTATCTGCAATAAAAAGGAATAAAGTAGCTGGGCGGTGGTGGCACACATCTTTAATCCCAGCACTCAGGAGGCAGAGCCAGGCAGATCTGTGAGTTCGAGGCCAGCCTGGTCTACAGAGTGAGATCCAGGACAGGAACCAAAACTACACAGAGAAACAAACAAACAAAAAAAAAGGAATAAAGTAGTGATCCATGCTACAGCATTCTGTTGCGGGAAAGACGCCAGTCACTGAGAACTGCATGTTGTATGATTGCGTTCCTGTGAAATGTCCACAACAGGGAAAGTAATCAGTGTAGAAAGCACACCAGTGGTTGTCCAGCATGTGTGTGTGTGTGTGTGTGTGTGTGTGTGTGTGAGTGTGTGTGTGTATGTTTGAGAGAAAGAGAGAGAGGGTGTGTGTGTGTGTGTGTGTGTGTGTGTGTGTGTGTGTTTGAGAGAAAGAGAGAGAGGGTGTGTGTGTGTATGTTTGAGAAAAAGAGAGAGAGAGAGAGAGAGAGTGTGTGTGTGTGTGTGTGTGTGTGTGTTAACGTGTGTGTGTGTGTGTGCAGGTGCATTGCACACGGAGTCCAGATGCCAACCTGAGGTGTTGTTTCTCAGCTACATATCCACCTCACTCTTTGTGACAGGGTCTGAAACCTATTAATTAGCCCAGGCTGACTGGCCAGCGAGCTCCCCCATTCCCTCCTCCCCTGTGCCGTGATAACAACTGTGGGTCATCACATATGGCTTTTTATGTGAAGGCTGAGGCTCAGACTCAGGCCCTTGTGCTCACGCAATGAGCACTTCACCAGCTAAGCCAGCTCCCCGGCCCACTACAACTACTTAGTTCCACATTTCAGATGTGGGCTTGTGTGGTGTGGAGACATAATAACGGCCCTTGGAGATGTCCATCTCCTCAATCCCAGCCCCCTAAGCATGTTAGTTACCATGGTGAGGAAGAGCTAAGTTTGCAGTGGGAAGGAAGGCTACCCACCTGCTGGTTTGAAATGAGGGAGATTTTCTTGGGGGACCCCAAGGAAATGTAATCCCAAGGGATCTTAAAAGTAGGCAAGAATCAAAAAGGAGGGATAACAAGGACATGTGACTCCCATTGAAGTCCCAGGAAGGAAGCCCTTAGTGTGCGGCTTCCTCTCCAAGCTCGACAAGGAGAGGAAACCAGTTCTCCAGAACAGCCTCAGAAAAGGAGCCCAGCCCTGCCAGCACCTTGACCTTAGCCTAGCAAGATCCATCCCTCTTCTGAGCTATTGAACCAACCGGAAGATGAGCCACTAAGCTTGTGGCCATTAGCAGCAGCAGCAGCAGAGAATCCATAGGTGTACTGTGTCGGTTACACGAAAGTAGCTGTTTAAAAACGGATATTGCCTTAGGCTGCTGAAGTAGAAGTATGGGCTCTAGCAGAACGGAGGTGAGAGTCTCTTTATACTATAAGGGAGCTGGATCCCATATGGAGCTCAGCTCTCAATTATGTACTGTAAGAAGAAAGTGGGAAACCCTGCGTGGGCTCAAAGAAAAGTCGGTGTGTTGGTGGAAGGATCTTGCATGACGGGTGAGAAGCTTCTCAAGGATAGGGAGTCTTCAACTGAAAGAAGATTGCTACCTGACTGTTCTTGCTGGTAGCTATTGTGGGTCACAGAAACGGGTTGTTTTGTGGGACACAGGGCATGTCACTCGCAGATCCAAAGCTCAGCTTAAGATGAACTTGCTTCTCTCTTTAAAAAATGGTTTACTTGGAGGCTGGAGAGATGACTCCATGGTTAAGAGCACTTGCTGCTCTTGGAGATAACCCAGGTTGATCTCCAGCACCCACATGAGGCTCATAACCATCTGTCACTCAGCGACACCCTCTCTGGCCTCTGTGGGCATCAGGCATGCACTTGGTGCCCACACATACATGCAGGATAAACACCCATGCATATAAAATAAAAATTTTAAGAATTCTTTAAAAATGTTTTATTTTAGCCAAAGTACATGTTTACTTAGGAAATGTAAATAAGCTGAGAGAGAGAGAGAGAGAGAGAGAGAGAGAGAGAGAGAGAGAGAGAGAGGCAGTCAATAGCTCCTCAGGTAAAGGTGCTTTCAGTCAAGCCTGATACCTGACCTCCAGTCCCAGGACCCACATGGGGGAATGAGAGAATGGATTTCCTCAAGTGGTCATCAGATCGCTACATGTGCACACACACAGTAAATAAATAAATGCACTAATAGTCATAATAATTTTAATTTAAAAACTAAAGAATAACTCAATGTTTTGGTGCAAGTCACGGATGCTTCTGGTGCCCTGCCCCACAGAGAGGAAAGCCCAGGTCTGTAACGTCATTGTCACATTCTCAAACCTGTCTCAGGTCAGATGGCCATGGGGTGCTTGCTGAACGAACTCGTGAACCCCAGACACAGACATTTTTAATTCGCAGCCTCCTGCGTACACAGCCTCTCACCTGCTCCCCCACTGCTAATCTCCCGGGAGCGTCTTTCCAGTTCAATAAATATACATTTTTATCCTGGATGTAATGGAGCTGGCTAGACTGCAAATAGAATTCAGGGGGGCTGTGAACTCAAATGGGCGGGAAATTATATTCTTATTTTCACTTGCCTCAAACTGAAATTTCTCATTTCCTTCGGTTTGAACATGGACAGGCAAGCTAGGGAAGCTGGTGAGAGCTATAGGCAGACTTCCAACAATGCTGTTTGTGCTCACCTCTGCTGTGAGCTGACACCGGCTCTCACACCTTCGGATGGATCTTGTCAGTGAATATGGTAATTAGGAAGCGAGTCGATCATCATATCAGGATTTTTAAAGTGTGCACCTGTGTGTGCTCACACATACTGTTTTTTTTTCTTTTTAAATCAGCCCTACAACATTTTGACAATTGTTCTCTGATACTTGTCTTTGTGGAAATCTTAAACATCTTACGTGTTTAGAACAATTATTCTGAGAGATTTCTGTGAAGAAATGCTATTCTTCACAGCATGTTAAGAATCCATAACCTAGCCAGGCCTGGTGGTGCACACCTGTGATGTGATCTTAGCACTTGGGAGGTGGAGGAAAGATCATGAGTTTAAGGTTCAGCTACACAGAGACTTCAAGACAGACCTGGGCCACATAAAACCCTATCTTTAAAAAAAATTCCTGGCTGGGGGGTGGTGGCACACACCTTTAACCCCAGCACTCGGAAGGCAGAGGCAGGCCGATCTCTGAGTTTGAGGCCAGCCTGAACTACAGAGTGAGTTCCAGGACAGCCAGGGCTACACAGAGAAACCCTGCCTTCAGAAGAAAAAAATTCCTTGGGGCTGGCAAGGTAAAGCACTGGCCATGTGAGCCTGATGACCTCAGTTCAATCCCTGGAACCCACACAAGAGGTGAAAGGAGAGAACTAATGCCACAAAGTTGACCTCCGACCTTCACAGTGCACCATGGTATATCCCCCAACCCCCATCATCCACACATACAATTTATGTGTTTTTGGCAGGAGGAACACAAGAGCAATCATGCGCCTACTTGGGGGTGTTGTCGGAGTGTCCTATCAGGAGGATGAATGGTGGCCTCCACCCCTCATTTACATTTTTAGTGACTTATGGCATCATTTACTTCCTTGATCCCCTTACGGCAGGCTTGTAGCTTGCTATGGTGGACAGAACTACCTGGAGAAACCAGCAGCTCTCAGGGTGATGGTAAGGATCCTGTCCCCAGTGGCACACAACAGCCTAGTGGTACCTGATTCACTTGTGTTTCCCCACAGAACATCGAGTGACACCGGCCACCCACACAAGGCACAGGGACAGGAGCAAGGATGCTTCCTCTCCTGGACCTCATTGCCGGGACCCATGTGTCCACAGAGGGGGACTCTGCTCCCTGCAGCGCTGGCTCCTGTTAGTCTGCTGTGCTCCATGCACTACTTAGGGCTAATTGCCTCTAAGAGCTGAGCTCACTGGAGGGGAAAATACAAGGCAGCCTGACCTTTGCTGGGCTCAGCCAGCCAATGCTTCCCACTCACCCGCCCTGCCTCTTCTTCTCCCTAGAATGATTGCTAATGGATGGAGGAGCTCCAGTTCCCAGGCTGAGGAATGGCCATAATGACTCACCCAGTGCCAGCAAGGCAGGGGCTGCTGGGAGTCAGCACCAACACTCTGGCTTCTGGGCACCCCCAAATGCACAAGGGGCCAGAACATGGGGAAAGGACTAGAAGCATCTGGGGAAACTAGGGTGCCAGGGAGAGCTTGACTCTCCACCCAGTTCTCATGCTCAGAGTGGGGAGAGCCATTTCCATGCATCTGTCCAGGTATGTCAAGGAACAGATAAGTACTTCTGCTGGCAGACCTGGTGACCCTGCAGACTGTGAGAGAAAGAGGCCTCCTGGATTAACCCATTTGCATGAGGTTTGAAAGCAGACAACTTTAACCACTGGGAATGTCCACCCGTGTAAAGATCCATCCAGAAATACACCTAAGATTGAGTGCTGGGTGGAGGGTAAGGAGTGCTTGGTGGCTATAAGGACTTGCTGAGCAAATATGAGGACTTGAGTCTGGATCCTCAGCACCTGTGGAAAAAGCCAGGTGTAGAGTGATGAGAGACAGGGGGATCCCTAGCCAGCCTAGCTGAACCGGCGAGTTTCAGATTCAATGAAAGACCCTGTCTCAAGGGAACAAGGTGGAGCTTGATAGAGGTGGGTACCTGACATCCTCCTTTGGCCTCTGCACATGGGTTCATTAACTCATGCATGGACCCAAACATGTGTATACAACACACATCAAAATAAACAAAGGATTTTATGTTAGGCTCTATTTTAGCAGCAACAGAAAGATTGAGGAGAACCAGAGGTCCACCCTGGTTGCCTCTGGAGGTGGAGAAGGAGGCAAGAAGAGGCAATAGGTCTCAGCTCAGTCAGCATGGCTTCATGACTTTGACACCCAGAGTGCAGTCAGTAGGATCAGCCTGATGACGTGGCCTCCATGGCTGAGTTATTAGGAGAGCCATCTGGAAGGTGCAAGAACAGCCAAGGTCTTAATGGATGTAAGCCAGTGTGGGCGGGTGGAGTCAACCGACATGTGTCCTGGCCTGGGTCCTAGGACATAAGTGTGAGTCCCTATCTTGAGGCTTAGGTCTGGCCGGAAGACCAAGACACAATTGAATAGGTGACTGTTAACGAGAGGAGAGCTGAAGGACGACAGACAGACGAGGTAAGAACTCTGGAGGCAGATGAGGACAGACAGGATCCACTGGGCTTGGGTATGTGGAAGAGACTAGAACTGGGAAGAACTGAGCTCGAGGACCCGACAGGTTGAGGCAAGGCCAAGGCCAAGGCAGGTTGCTTAGGGGGCTAAGGTGGCTAGTAGTGCTCTAGAGGAGGCTCCCTGGAAAACCCCTGGGGAGCTCTGATCAGAAACAGTATCACCTGACCTCAATGACAGCGACAGCTAACCACACTCAGAAAGAAGGTCTGGAAGACCTTGTGAAAGCTGAAACCTCACAGCCCTGGTGAAGTGAAGAGGCAGCTGCACTCTCTCAGGGGACAGGGACAGGGATGGAAATGCCCTAGTGGGGCTCATGGAACTCTCAGTACTGGAAGGGTCTTCCAGGTGGCCACACAATAGGGCACTCACTGGTGTGGCACTGTACCCCAAACCTCAGTTAAAATGAAAAACACAATAAGGTTAGTGAGATGGCTCAGTGGATAAAAAGACTTGCTGCCAATCCTAATGATCAGAGTTCAATCCCAGAATCCATATGGCACACACACACACACACACACACACACACACACACACACAATAAATGTAATAAAAAATTTTAATGGAAAACTATTTAACATGCTAGGCATGGTGACCCATACCTGTAATCCTAGTACTCAGGTGGCTGCGGCAGGGGGATCAAGAACTCAAGGTTATTCTTGGTTAATTAGTGAGTTCCAGGCGAGCTGAAGTTATCTAACACCTTGCCTCCAAAAACAAAACTGCAAAGAAATCAGCTAACACATTTATTGGCTAATATTTTTCAGTGAGATTTGTTGAGGAACGATTCCCTCCTTTTATGCGATGGGTGTGTACATGTTCATGTGTGTGCAGACATTTGGAGGCCACAGGTCTGTGTTTCCTTTATTGCTCCCCCACCTTATTTAAAAACAAACAAACATCTGTTTGTGCATGGGTGGGCTTACACAGGACCCAGGACGATGATCCAAAGACAGCTTGCTGCAGTCAGGTTGGTTCCCTCTTTCTCCTGCATGGTTCCTGGAGACCAAACTCAACCCGTCAGGCTTGGTGGCAAGTGCCTTTACCAGCTGAGCCATCTCACCAGCTCTCCATCTTGCTTTTTGTTTTGTTTTTTACGATTCATTTTATTTTTATTTAATATGTGGGGGCATTTCGCCTGCATGGACGTCGGTGCACCATGTTCATGCAGTGCCCACAGAGGCCAGAAGAGGGCGTTGGATCTCCTAGCCACCATGTGGGTGTTGGGAATTGAACCCTGGTCCTCCGGAAGAGCAGCCAGCGCTCTTAACCACTGAGCCATCTCCCCAGCCTCTGATGTCCTCTTGTATCTAATGTGTGCAGTGGGTGAAGGACATGTGTTTGCCATTTGGTACTTTTGTCTGTCTCCCACAGTTACCTTGTGCCCTGTACAGCAGCAGATCTCATCTCCCACTAGCTCATGGCATCCACAGATTCTACTTCTGAGCCTGCTGGCAGTGAGACCTTTCCAGGCAGTCACGACTAGAACTGTGCAATACAACACCTTTGGGTGTCTTTCCAAAGCATTCTCATTTCTTCCACTCAGGGGAGTGTTTTGCAGAACCATAATGTGTCTGTTTCTTTGTTATTGTTGCCGCATAACGTTCCGGTGTGTGGACAGGAAACCAGTTATTTACTCATGTGCCAGCTGATGGGCTGTGGGGGATTGTTTTCGGTTGGGGGCAACTGTAAATAAAGCTGTTAAAAACATTTGAAGGACACATGTCATTTCTCTTGAATCCGTCTGTCTGTTCGTATTGGGGTTGGAGCAACTCAGGACAAGTCCAATATTAATGTCAGAGCCTGAGACTGGGTGCTAAATGGTTACTAGGTAAAGTATTCACGTGATCCTCAGACTAGACAAGGGAACAGGGCTGAAGGACCGGGCATCCTGCCTGGGACCCCATGGTTAATGGTTCCCAGCCGGCATACCCTTCTCCAGAACCAGCAGACCCAAAGACAACTCTGGCCTGACAACTGGGGCTGTGACAGAGGACACAGGTCTAAGGAAGAAAATAATGAAGGAAGAAAAAAAATGTAAGAGGCGGCAATGTGAAAGCAAAGAAAGCCAGACACAGTGAAATACTAATTCATTTGAAGCCAGGCATTTCCCTCTGCTCCCCACATCCCTTGGTCCCCAGCAAATTTTCAAATTAAAGTGCTGAAGGGCCCTTCTCTCTCCTCACCCCCAGGTGGCCACAACTGGCAGAGAGAGCGCTGTGGACAGAGTATAGTCTGAACCAGCAAATCCATGTCACCCCCCAGCCGCAGACAGGCCCCTATCCCAGCCTGCCGGGAGGTGACATCCCCTAGCCTGAGGCAGGCTTGACCCAGGCAGGGCCGCAGGGAGGAGGGAGGTTAATGAGATTTGGATGAACCTGCGTCTCCATTTTGTGAGGAAGAAGGCTCAGAGCGCTGCTAATTAAAGGGAGCTGACCTGTGAAATGAGCCTGGGGATGGGTGGCAGGGAGGACGGGAGGAGAATGGCCCTTCCTAGTGCAGTAGGGAGAGCAGGCCCAGAGACTGGAAGGGTTTGTCGGAGGACCCTCAGCCGATCCCACTGGAGCTGGATACAGAAGGTGGAGGTGGAAGAAAAGTCCGAGAAAGGAGATGGATAACGAGGCAGAAGGGGGACCTGGAGAGGCGGCTCAGTTTAGCAAAGGAGCTTGTCTTGCAAGCATGAGGACCCGAGTTTGATTTCCACCACCCAAAGAATGCTCAGTGCTCAGGGCAGGCTTCTACCAGGAGGGACCCGGAGACGGTACTCGGTCATTAAGCTGGCCAGGTATATCTGACCCCATACTTAGAGCAGCACCTTCCAGATGCTGGGGTGAGGCGGGCTAGCACACGCTGTCCTGTTACAAATACAAACAGTGCCTCTTTCCCAGTCTCAAGAGAAAACGTCTGTGACTCCCCCACCCGAGCCACACTTGATAAACCCTGATGTGCCCAGCCAACGCTCCTTTGGCATGGACTCCACAAATGACTCTAACACTCGGAGCAGTGCTTATAAATTTTGAACATTCCAGGAATATTTGTCAGAGGGAGGAAGGCATGAAGGAATAGGGGGTTCCCATTGAGTCAGGAACTGTCGAAAGCCTGTGCAGGACCTGCCTGGTGCAGGGTGGCTCTCAGTGTTGTTGATTGACTTCTGCAGCAGTCCTGACCACCTAGGCCCCAGGGCTGGGGGGGTGGGATGAGGCAGGCTTGGCCCAGCCAAGTGCCAGGTTCAGGCAGGGAGGGGCACTCTGCTGCTGTCAGTCTTCTCTGGCCACACCCACCTCCCCAGCCCAGCCCCTCCCTCTCCCTTCTCCTTTTCCTTTCTGAGATGAGACAGTGAAATGATTTTTCTACTTGAGCAGTTTTCAATTTAGATTAAGAAAAATGCAGGCTGCAGTCACTCAGCAAGAGCCCCAACAGCCTTGTCCCTTTGGGGACTGGGGTCTGCTCAGCCGTTGGCAGAGCACAGCTGGCCGCAGAGTGAGGTTTGGAAACGGTCGGTAAGCACCTCTGCCTCCCCCAACCCATCCGCTGGCTTGGTTTCCTGCCTTTCCCCCCAAAGGCCCAGGACACGGAATGAGATAGAATTTAGCAGATCAGGCTCTGGCCATGAAGCTGTGTGACCTCAGGTGGGTGCCAGGCCTCTCTGAACCCTCCTTCTAGAGAGAAGGCCCATGATAAACTTTCTAAGCTGGTCTCCGCCTCCCCTACCAGATCAAAGAGCCTCTCAGCCCCACAGCCTGTGGAAGAATGAACAGCAGTGAGGGCAGGAAGAGGCTGAGCTGGGTACAGCCAGGTAGGCAGAGCCTCAAAAACCCCAGCGCAGAAAGGAGGTTAGGTGGGCTGAGAGTGAGGGAGATCAACACGGAAGTCTCCGGGGTGACCTTGAAGGGTTGAAAGTCAACTACGGCCCAAGTCCAGGTAGTTTGTGTGTGTCGGGGGAGGGGAAGAAGGAGGCAGAATGCTGGGGTCCCCTGTAGTCTTCATGCTGGGGGAAATCTGAGGCTGGTGGAGAACACTACTCTTCAGTGTTGTCCTGGTGGGTGAGTCACTGTGTGACTCGGTCACTCAACCTCTCTGAGCCCCTCTAAGCACTAATCTTCCCAATTGTTTTGTGTTTATCTTTGCTGCGTAGGCCTCAGAGGCATGATTTATATCTGGTAAGATGCATCTGTCTGGCTTTGTTTCTTTGAGATGGGGTCTCACTATGCAGCTCTGGCTGGCCTGGTATTCACTATGTAGCTGGCCTCCAACTCATTAGAGATCTGCCTGCCTCCACCTTCAGAGTCCTGAGACTAGAAGAATGCTTCACTACTTTGATAAGTTTTTAAATCCATGCAAGTCATGTTACTGTCACCTTGGTCAAAAAAAAAAATGAATAGTTTGGCCTCAGATGTCCTCTTGAAGCTGGGTGTGGAGGTGTGTGTCTGTGATCTCAGAGCCTGGGAGGCTGAGGCAGGAGGAACTGAACTTTGAGGCCAGCCTGGGCTATCTAGGGAGATGCCCACACATAGACACCATCACGTAGATCCATGTGTGTCCTTCCGAGGATGCCTAGAAGTCCAGGTGTGCTGTGGGTCACCTGCCACCAGCCATGGTGCAACCTGCAAGTCCCTCTCTACCAGATGACAGCTCCAGCTGGCAGCCAGACCCCAGCCACTCACTCTGACCTTTTTATTCTGATTCGTTTGTGGGTCCATAAGCTTCTGAAAGGAGGGTCTGTGTCTTCCAGTGCCACACATCACCAAGTCTCAGCAGCCTGTAGGAACCTGTAAACAGCAGGTGCTCAACAGCGGATGAGTGAGAAGGGGGTGGCCAGCCCGTGTCTGAGGGTCTCCCTGGCGACTGCCCTTCAAGCACTGCTCTCCCCAGTACCCTTGTTGTTGTCCTGTTAGTGTCTGGCCACAGGTAGCAGCACATGCTCCTTACATGCTCAGAACATGTTTAGTCTCTGCAGCCATCTCTCCCGACAATCCCATCCATAGCATCAAGCACATGTGGGACCTGTGCATACAGAAACTCTCATTTTGAAGTGATTTTAAACAGTACAGAAAAGTTGCAAAAGGCCACGTCTAGATGCCTGCCTCATCTGCTTCAACCTTTTCTTTCTTAAGTGCTTACAGATGCCTGGCTTTATTGGTCACATAGATGAAAGCACATATTGCCCTAGGTTGTGTTACTATTAAAAAGTACTTGAGTGGCCAAATGAGGTGAGTCAGCAGATAGAAGTACTACACACACACACACACACACACACACACACACACACACACACACACACGCACACGCACACACACACACACACACACACACCACTAGATTGATTAATTAATTAAAATAAAAAAAAAGAAAAGTATGTGAAGGCCTGGGGTATGATTTAGTGATAGAACACTTACCTAGCATGTCTGAGGTCCTAGGTTCAATCCCAGAATCTACTGCAAATAAAAAAAGGGGGTGGGGAGAAACAGGGCTTGGAGTGTAGCTCAGTTGGTAGAGTGCTTGCCTAGCGTGCTTGAGGCCCTGGGCCAAGTCTGCATAAACTAGAGGTGATAATGCATGCCTATAATCTCAATTCTCAGGAGGTGGAGGCTGAACGATCAGAAGTTCAGGGGGATGGGTGGGAGGAAAGGCAGATCTTTGCAGCCTGGGCTACCTGAGACCCAGGTTAAAAAGAGGAGGAGGAAGGGGAGGAGGAAGAGGAGGGGGAGAAGGAGAAAAGGGGGAGAAGGAGGAGAGGAAAGAAGGAAGAAAGGAAGGGAAGGAGCGAGGGAGGGAGGGAGGGAGGGAAGGAGGGAAGGAGGGAAGGAGGGAGGGAGGAAAGGCAGATCTTTGACCCCCTCCAGGCACCGCCCTGCAGAGGTTCCTTTCCCCACATAACTACCCCCCCATGTGGCTCTCTCACCTGATTTAGCTCATGAGACATGATCAGAACTCAGGCCCCGTCTGGTGAGAAGCTTTTGGCTTAGCATTGTTTCTTCTTTTACGTCGGAGCTGCTGCAATGCAGGCTGGGGGGGTCCCATGCATTGGACAACATGGCATTGGAGTGAGGCGGGTTCTCTCCACACACACAGGCAGCAAAGGAAACAGCAAACCCCACTGGGCTGCAGGAGGCACACTCTTCACTGTAGTATAACTTCACAGACACAAATGCGTTGGTGGGGTACCCATGGACACACAAATATCTAAGAAGCCAGGCATTAGCCACAATAACCCAAGAAGGTATGGCTGAACAGCCCCATTTGATGAGGGGAAACTGAGGCTCTACTGGTTAAGGTGCTTGTCCAAGGCTTCTTCTCAGCTGGGGAGAGGGCAGGGATGCTCGTGGCTCCTGTCAGAGATGACTCCTCCAAACAATCATCCCCCTTCTGCTCCTTCCGTCCTCTTCCTCCCGACAGCCCGAGTCCTGAAGGTTCTTTTCTCAGCTGAATGCCAGCTGGCCCTGTGAAGTAGTGCTGCAGACTGGAGGTGTTACCTGCTAACGAAAGTGCCGCCAGGAACGAAGGCATTAGCTAATATGGATTAACACCTCTCCAGGTGCTGGCATATTAATAAGGGACGCAGGAAGGCCCAAAACACTTAGAGGGCCAGAGGAGCAGAGCTTCAAAGACAACAGTCCCTCTTCAGTCCTTCAAAGGCAGGTCCACAATCCCCTCCGCCCCATTGTGAGCCAGGCCCAAGCTCAGACACACAGTGAGCACGCAGTAGTAGTCATGCAGGTACACGTAGGTTCACAAGGCTCAGTGCTGACTGACCTCCCCTCATCTGTCATCTCCCCCAGTCTTTAAGGTCACTCGGCAAGGTGAGATTCTCCATCCCCAATGTACCAATGGGAGCTACAGCTCAAATAAGGGAGTAGTTTACTCATCAAGGTCACATGCTTGGGGGTTGCCAAGTCCCAGTCCTGTGCTCCTCCCAAGGTCTCCATACCCACAACACAGGTAGTGGAACATGGTGATTTGGATGAGAACGGCTCCCACAGATTCACTTATTGAATGCTTGGTCTCCAGTTGGTGGAACTGTTTAGGAAGGCTTAGGCCTTGTTGGGGGAGGCGTGTCCCTGGGGTTGGGCTTTGAAATTTCAAAAGCCTATGCCATTCCCAGTTAACCCTCTTCCTCTGCCTCATGGTTGTTGGCTCAAGATGTGAACTCTCAGCTGCTGGTCCAGTGCCATGCCTCCCTGCCTGCTGCCATGCTCCCCACCTTGATGGTCATGGACTCACCCTCTGAAATGGTAAGCCAGCCCCCAATAAATCGTTTCTCTAACAGCTGCCTTGTTCATGGGTGTCTCTTCGCAACAATAGAAAAGTCACTCAGACAAGGACCACATCAACTTCGGGCTCCTCTTCACTCTTCTTGGGCATAACAACTCAGACCCCGGGAAGTCTGAACCACGGCTAGGCTGGCTCATGGAATCCCCATGGCATTAATAAATATTCTATTGCCGTTACAAAATATTTAACAAAAGCAGCTTAAGGAAGGGTTTGTTCTAGTTCACAAATGGAGAGTCTCATGGTGGTGAAGGTGTGGTAGGAGCACAGGAGGATGAAGTAGCTGGTCACATGGCATCCATAGTCAGAAGGCCAGGGGATGAATGCTGGTGCTCAGCTCACTGCACCACCACCCCCAACACCTTTAATTCAATCCAGGACCCCGTCCATGGGATAGTATCACCACATTCAGAGCAGGTCTTCTCTCCACAGCTAACCCTTTCTGGAAATGCCATACATTCATGCACAGGGGTGTGTCTCCTGTTTGTTTCCAAATTGAGTCAAGTTGACAATATTAATCATTCCTTGTCAACTTGAAACCCAAATGTACCATGTGTGTGTTTGTATGTGTGTGTATTGTATGTGTGCATGTTCATATTCCTGTATGTATGTATGTGGGCATGTGTGTGTAGATTTGGGTGTAGGTATGTGCTCTGTGTGTGTGTGTATGTGTATGCACTTGTGTGTGTATATATGCATATGTGTTCATGTGTATATGCACTAGTGTGTGTGTATGCATTAGAATGTGTATGCACTAATATGTGTGTGCATGTGTGTATGTGTGTGTGTCTCAAATGTGAAGACCTGAAAGTGATGTCTGCTCTCTTCCTCAATAGTTCTCTACTTTATTGAGGCAGGTTTTCTTACTGAGCTCAGAGTTCACTAACTCCAGCTAGTCCAGCTAGCCAGCTTGCTCCAGGTATCTGGTCTCTGCCTCCTGAGTGCTGGGATTATAGGCAAGGCTCCACCCCTGCCCAGCTTTTACATGGGTTCTGAGAATCTGAACTATAGCTCCATGTTTTTCAAGCAAACACTTTATCCACAGAGCCATCTGTTCAGCCCATAAAATGTACCACTTTTAAAACCACAACATTCCATCCCTCGTCCTCAGACTCATGGCCAGATATCTCATAGGCAAAATGCATCCAGTCCAACTTCAAAAGTCTTTGTCTTTAACAACCCCCATACTTCAAAAGCCCAAGGTCTCCTCTGAGATTCAAAGCAATTTCTTTTTAAAAACCTTTTTGAAAACTTTTATTTAAAAACAATCCACAAAACACAGACTTTTTCTGTGCTGTGTTGCCTTTTCCAGTTTGTTTAGTTCTTAAAGCTCAAAACACTTAGCATTGTACGTGGACCTGAAGCAGTCTAGCTTTTGGCAGGCAGGCAGGAAACACAACAAAAAATCAAATATAGGAGAAAAAGCAGACCGAATGCAGGGCACATCTGTGAACACATTACACAATTGGAAATTACAGTCTCAGTAAGAGTGATGCAGTTTATATTTGAAAGGAACATCTGAAACTGGCCTACCTGATATATATAACAAGTCGTTACGTGTATTATGTCTAAAAAGTTTTGTTTACATAGTGAATTGACAATTCCTGCTCATACTTCAAAAAAATCTAAGCAGGGCAAAAATCCAAACCAGAAGAAGTCTTTTTCTCTATGGCAAATCCAATAGCTTCTCTCATGAACTGTTTGTTAAAAGCCTGAAAAGGGTGCAGGAGAGATGACTCAGTAGCTGAGAGCACTCGCTGCTCTTGCAGAAGACTAGGCTCGGTTCTCAGAACCCACAGAGTGGCTCACAACCACCTGTAACTCCAGTTCCAGGGGATCTGATGCCCTTTTCTTACTTCTATGGGAGCCCAGCATGCACATGATACACATATATACATGCAGGTAAAACACTCATACACATATAGTAAAATAAAATAAATCTTTTTGTAAAGCTTGAAATAATTAACATCAGAAAAATCCATCCATATTACAACCACTTAAAACTGGTTATTTCTTGAGAAAATGGACAGAGCAAAAAGTAACCACTTTCTCCCAAAATGTGTTCAAGGGATCTAATTTACTTTCGTTAGAAGGCTGAAACTATAAATGTTAAGACACTCTTTGAACTGTGAGCCCCATCAAATTAAACAATAAGTCATATGCTTCCATGCACAAATGGCACAGATCCAGCATTTCTGTTCCAAATATAAGAAATGGAGCATCACAAGTAAAGATTGGACCAGTAAAGACTGAAGCTTACATGTTGAGACAACAACCACATGGTGGAGAGAAGGAGAGAGCGAGAAATGGGAACCTCCCCCAATAAGACCACACCTCCTAATCCTTACCAAACATTTCTACCAACTGGGGACCAAGTATTCAAATATATGTGACTATGGGGGCCGTTCTCATTGAAAGCACCACAGTTTCCTTGCAGGGAATCTCATCCTTGGTAGCTTTCTGGAACCTTGGTGTAAGTCTCTATGACCCCATAACTCTTACATTTTGCTGCCAGCAGAACCAGCACCTTGTGAACAATGCTTCTGAGTTCTGCTACCAGCTCAAGATGTAGCCTCCTTTGACTGCATTGTGGCCTCCATGAGCCTTGGCAGCTGAACCTAGAAAAACACTTCCTTAAGTGGTTGTTGTGGTGATTTGAATGAAAATGGCCCCCATAGGCTCATAGGGAATGGCACTATTAGGAGGTGTGGCTTTCTTGGAGGAAGTATGTCATTGTGAGAGCAGGCTTTGAGGTTTCAGATGCTGTTTTCTGATGATGATGTAGAACCCTCAGCTATTTCTCCAGCACCATGTCTGTCTGCATATCACCATGCTTCCCACCATGACAATGGACTAAACCTCTGAAACTGTAAGCCTGCCCCCAATTTAATGTTTTCCTTTATAAGAGTTGCTGTGGGGCTGGAGAGAAGGCTCAGAGGTTAAGAGCATTGACTGATCTTCCAGAGGTCCTGAGTTCAATTCTCAGCAACCACATGGTGGCTTACAACCATCTATAATGAGATCTGGTGCCCTCTTCTGGCCTACAGTTATACATGCAGACAGAACACTGTATACATAATAAATAAAATAAATCTTAAAAAAAAATGAGTTGCTGTGATCATGGTATCTCTTCACAACAACAGAAACACTAACTAAGACAGTTGTTTTGAGCAGCAGGGCACACCTTGCACAGCACCCTTAATTAGGCTTTTGATGGATAGCATCTTCCTTTGGAGTACCTTTCCCACCATACTGGTAAAGAGCACAAAGCTTCTTCTTAACGGCATTGATCTGGCTAACACTTATAGCTGCTTTCTCTGCACCCTCTTCTTCTGCATCTTTGAACTTGCCACCATCTTTCCTTGACAAACCTCCCATTATTCATAGCTTCCCACTCTCACTATAAGCTGACTAAGAGCAGTGAGCAGTAACCATGCCACAACCTAGTTGTCTTGACATTTCCTTCATTGGACAACTTAGTCCATTACGTTTGAGCTCCACCTCTTCACATCTTCAGGACCCAGGCACAATGCATCAGTCCTTTGACAAAATGTACTATGAGTGGTTTCCAGCCCAGTTCTCAGTAGACTCTTCACTCTCCTCTGAAACCACATGAGCCTTTACTGTTCTTTACCATCCAGATTTCTCGTAGCAATTTGGTCTTCTAAATTCCAACTGGAAAGGCCCAGTAATCTCTGCTGATAGTTTTCTGGATTTCTCTGGCCCACAGCCCCCAACTCTTTCACCTTCTTCTCACAAAAAAATTCCAAAGGCCTAAGAACCACGAGTCACATTTCTCATAGCAACTGCCCCATGCCCAGCACTGCCTTCTGTCTCAGCTACTTTTCCTGTTTCTATGTTAAAATACCCAACACAAGTAACTTAACGAAGGGAGGGTTTCTTTTTGGCTCACAAGTACACCACAGTAAGAAGGCACAGGAACATGAGGCAGTCGAGAGACAAACAGAGCGAATGCTGCTGTTCAATGTCTCTGATCCTTTTTATTTGGTTCCCCAGCCTGTGTGATGGTGACACCCCTGTTTAAGGTGGGTCATCCCTTCACAGTTAAACCTTTTTGGGAGCTCATCACAGACATGCTCAGAGCTGGGTCTCCTAGGTAATTCCAAACCCAGTCAAGTTGGGACCGAAGCATAGCCATCACATTCATTGTCTCAGATGCGTTTCCTGGTGGAAGTCACTTTGTCATTGCTGTAAAAAGTTGTCACCCACAATCTGGGAGAGTTTCATCCTCAGTTCATCTTCTCTGGTGATATCCTCCCAGATACTCTGTGGAGGTTTGAAAGAAAATGGCCCCCAAAGGGAGTGGCACTGTTAGGAGGTGTGACCTTGTTGAAGGAAGTATATCACTGTGGGGGAGAGCTTTGAGGTCTCTTTTCCTCAAGCTTCCCTCAGTGTGACAGTCAACTTCCTGCTTCCTTCTGGTCAAGATGTAGGCAGCACCACATCTGCCTGCACACTGCCATGCTCCCCATCCTGGAGCGAACCTCCAGAACTGTAAGTGAGCCACCTCAATTAAATGTTTTTATTTATAGGAGTTGCCATGGTCATGGTGTCTCTTTGCAGCAATAGAAACCCTAACTAAGACACACTCCCCAGACATGTGCCTTACTGATCTCCCAGGTGTCTGCCAGCCCCGTCAAACTGACAGTCAAGGCTAGCTAACTCCCATTCACCTATTCAGTCTCAGCTCAGGGACAACCTTCTCCTGGAAGCCTTACCCCTTGTCTTAACTGTTGCAGGTCTCCTCCCCTGGGCTGCCACAGACCCGAGCTGTGTCCTGCATCTGTGTTTTGCACTGCACTCATCCCAGTGAAGTCTTCAGAGCCACAAGAGTATCAAACGAAGGCAGTCACCGGAGGCACAAACAGAGTGAACAAATCAGCGAGTCCCCTAACTTATAGAAGGGACTGCCGAAGTGCAGCCCATCACCCACATTAGTTAGATAAGGGTTATGCAAAATGTGGCCATTTGAAGATAAAATAAGACATCTATGTTAATTGTCTAAAAGCCCTAGCAATACTTCACCATCCATCACAAGTAGCAGACATTTATATCTTCATGGATCTCCGCATGCAAATGTGTGTGCCAACCATATCTACCAACCTGGCACCTTTCTGTGATGCCTTTCATGGACCAGTGAGTCCTGCAACATAGGAGGAGGAAAACAAGAAAAGAAGAAGGCTCCGTAGCCTGTTGTGTTTACTACACCTCCATGAGATTATATGCCAATCAACCCACTGGCTTCTTTCGACGGTATTGTCAATTTGACAGAATCTAGAATCACCCCAGAGATGGGCCTCTGGGCACACCTTGGAGGAGTGGGTATCTTTTTATGTTGATCGATGTGGAAATTCTCATCTTAACTGTGGGCAGACTCGTGCCCTGGGCAGGGGATCCTGGACTGTGTGAAAAGGAGACAGTGAGCTGAGCATTAGCATGCACCCATCTCTCTCCTCTGTCTCCTGACGTAGATGTGATGTGACCTGCTTCTTCCACCTCCTGCTGCCTTCACTTCTTTGCTGTGATGGACTGGTCCCTTGAACCTGAGCCAGAATACACCCTTTCCCCTGTAAGTTGACTTCATCAGAATCTTTTATTACAGCATCAGAAAAAAGAAACAAAGACATTCCCATTCCACCAGGACACAAGCTCCTTGAGAACCAGCTCTGTCGCAGTCTAATTCCCAGCATGTCCCAGAGCCTGGTACACTGCACCAATTAGTTGAAGAATGCATGCCTATGTGAAAACTCTACCAACTGGCAGTACCCAGAACTGAGCCTGACAGAGCCTGGCTTCCATTCATTCTGGGACCCTGGCTGTTTACTGTGGTGGCCTCGGAGGTCTCAGCATTGAATGTGACATTCTGAAGCCTGATTTGCTGAGAAACTGTTTTTCAAGAAGTCTCTTGCAGGACAGTATCCTGAGAACTGCACATGCTGCAAGATGATGCCAGGGCTCTGCAGACTTTCGGGGCAGCCACGGCACTTGTGACTTACCTCCCGGGTCGAAGCACATTGACACTGGCGGGCAGGAGAAGCTGAGGAGTCTTCCTACCTTCTCACCACTGTTCCACTGAGTCTCCTCTTGAGCTCCCAGTCCCACACATAGCCCCTCCAGGCAGCCCAACTCCTGCCCTCTTAGCATCATCACTTGTCTCTGTGTCCCTCTCTGGTCTTGGCATCCTGTCCTCAGCACCCCTTCCTCATCCCATAGCACTCCAAGTCTCCAGACAATACCCAGGGGAGGCAGGACCAGTGGTCACTACCGTCTGTAGCAGCTCCTTGCTGTGGATAAGGTCTCAGTGGTCCCACCTCCAGCTCTTTCAAAGTGTCCTCTTTCTGTGCCAATGCTCCCTCTGAGATGGCTGATTAAGCCCTGTCGGGACCATTTGACCCACACTTACTTAGCTAGTTTGACCATCGTGATGGTCCTCGGACAGGAATTCCTTTACTACCCCTATCCTAGAGATGAGTAAACTGAGTCCTAGGGAGGTTAAGAAACCTGTTCCAGGCTGTATTGTTAATAATTGGGCAGCAGGGGCTAGGGCCAGATCCTGGGTCAGATGCCCTAGCAGAAAGAGAATTTTCTTTCTGTCCCTCGACATGGTTTCTGTTCTCTGCTGAATATGATCAATCTTGAGTTGGTTCTTTTCTTGTTCCTTTTGGGGGAAGTGGGAGTTGTTTTGTTTTGTTTTGAAACAGGAACTCAGTATGTAGCCCAGGTTGGCTTCAAACTTGCATTTCTCTTGCCTCAGCCTCCTGAGCACTGGGACGTGAGCTACCGTGGCCTCTTGTCTGCTAGTTTGTGTGTCTGCTTTCTGTAGAGCTAAACACCGATCATGGGTAGAAGGTGAAACCAATTTGTAAAGCCCTTTCTGTAGGCAACCCAGTGCCTAGCATGTAATAGGTGCTCAGTCAGGACTGAGTAAAGGGTTGGATAGATAGACAGACGATAGAAAGACAGGTGAACAGACATAAGTAAGAAAATAGAAAAGGAGAGAGGGAAAGAGAAGGAAGAAGGGAGAGAATGAAAGAAGGAAAAGGAGGAAAGAAAAAGAAGATAGAGGATGGATGAGAGGAAAATGGGCAGATATGAACTGGGTGAATGCACAGTGACAGGAGCACAGTTCAGTGGGTGGAAGAAAAGAGGAAGGAATGGGTGGATAAGAGAATGTGTACGGTGGCCTGAATGAGAGTAGCCCCATAGACTCATGTGTTCGAATGCTTGGCCCATAGGGAGTCGCACTTTTAGGAGGTGTGGCCTTATTGGAGTAGGTGTGGCCTGGTGGGAGGAAGTGTGTCACTGTGGGGGTGGGCTTTGAGGTCTTATAAACTCAAGTCTGGCCAGTATGATAGACTTTTTTCTTCTGCTGCTTGCTGATGAAGATGTAGGACTCTCAGCTCCTTTTCCAGCACCATGTTGCCTGCACACTGCCGTGTCCAACCCTGATGATTGATAGTGGACTAAACCTCTGAAACTGTAAGCCACCCCATTACATGTTTTCCTTTATAAGAGTTGCTGTGGTCATGGTGTCTCTTCACAGCAGTAGAAACCCGAAGACAATACCGATGGATAAAGAGTGGGATAACTGATGGATATAATGATGTAATGGAAGGAATATGTCCTTAGATGCCTGGACAGAATAGATGGACAGATGAGCAAATGGATGGATGAGTGGCTCTGTGGTTAGGAAGGTGGGTAGAGTGGGTGAGTGAATGACAGGATGGGTAAATGGAGGGTGGTGGAGTGGATGGGTGGATGTGTGGCTATGGACAGTGTCTTAGTTAGGGTTTCTATTGCTATGAATAGGCACCATGGCCATAGCAACTCTTATAAAGGAAAGCATTTAATTGGGGATGGCTTACAGATTCAGAGGTTTAGTCCATTATCATCATGGCAGGAAGCATGGCAGCACACAGGCAGACCTAGTGCTGGAAAAGCAGCTTAGTGTTCTACATCTGGGTCCTCAGGCAGCAAGAAGAGAGAGTGAGCCACCAGACCTGGCTTAAGATTCTGAAACTTCAAAGCCCACATCCTGTGACACATTTTCTCCAACAAGTTCACACCTACTCCAACAAGGCCACACACCTCCAATAATGCCACTCCCTACAAGTCTATGGGGACCATTTTCATTCAAACCATCACAGATAGATTGGGTAGATAGATGAATGAATGGGTAGGTAAACGGAGTGCATTGGCTGATGGGTAGACTGATGCATGGATGTGTGGATTGGGGGGATATGTGGATGTATGCACTGGGTACAGAGATGAGGAAATTGGCAGATGAATTCATGGAGGGATGAATATCGAATAATATTAGGGTCCAGGCCCTCTATAGTCTTCTCCCAGAGTTCCAGAAGAGACGCTACCAGCAGCAGATTAATTAATTTGAGGGATACTCAAATGAATCTAAGTACACCGAGCTCTTTAGTCCATTCACTTTATTCTTCTAATCTCTCTACACAGCTTCAATTCTGTTCTCATACTTATCTCCTCTCTGTCCCTTCCTCTTGTCCTCTCATTGTTCTATCTAAGTTCCTTCCATCT
>CABHPQ010002142.1:31528-50587 GCA_902168405.1 Peromyscus aztecus
CTGGCAGTTGGGAGAACACTCTGCATCAGGCAGAGAACCTGGCAGTTGTGTGTGTAAGGGAGTTGGGGAGAGGTAAGAGTCTGGAGAGCTAACACCGACACCCAGCCACACTGCCTACAATCCTCCAAATAGTCAAATCATCTACTCTGGTCCCAAGGTAATTTGAAGGTTTTGAGGTTCCGTGCCTGCAAGACTTAGAATTCCAGTGCTAGGGAAATGGCCAGTCAGAAAAGCACTTCTATGCAAGCAACTGGGAGGCCCTGAGTTCGATCCCCAGCACCCATGTAAAAGACAGAGTGGCTTTAAAAAAAAAATCCTAGTGCTGGAAAGGGAGAGACTAGGAGATCCCTGAGGCTTGCCAGTCAGCCAGTCTAGCCAAATCTGTGAGCTCCAGGTTCAGTGAGAAAAATCCTGCCTCCAAAAATAAGGTGGAGAGAGATCAAGGAAGGCAGCCAACATTGACCTCTGACCTCTGCGTGCATATGAACACACAGATATGGAGAGAGAGAGAGAGAGAGAGAGAGAGAGAGAGAGAGAGAGAGAGAGAGACTTAAGAGTATATGAGTCTATTAACCATATGCCCTACACTGTCCTAAGCACTTTAAAAAGATTCTGTTTTAAGCTGTGAGTGGCACATGCCTATAATCCCAGTACAGTAAATGAGTGGGAAGGCTTGGATTTGAACCCAGGCCAGCTAAGTGGATTCAGACTCCACGCTTTTGAAATGTCTCCCAATTCTCAAGGAATGAAGTGTTCCACACATCTTAGCTTTCAAAGATCTGGTGCTCGCAGCTGGAAAGTCTGGGCTGCAGGGAGCTGGGTAGCATCCCTGGAAAGACTGGGGGAGTGTCCATCGGCCCACAAGTGGGGAGAGGGGGAGACTGGAGGAGGTCTGGCTGGCGCCATTTAGCGGCCCTTGCTGATGCCAGGAGCTCAGCTGTCATTCTTGCTGTTAACCTTGGGGGAAAAACACATTTGTGGCAGATAACAGGAGAAAGGGTGTGCCAGCCCTCTGCCCGCCGCAGGCCTGATGGATGGGCTACATGGGCCCCCCCTGACCTGTGTGTGTACTGTTATCTGCTCGGCCACGGGAAGCTGTTCATCACAGCGACAGCTAGGCGAAGAGCACCTGCTGGGTCTGCGTCAGCCAGAACCACCAGCATCCTGGGAGGAAAGAAGGGAGGTTATCCAGAGGATAGGGCAGAACAGGGTAGGGAAACACAGAGAGGAAGGCAGGGGACCCAGGGCCAGGAGCATCCCCAGAGCCAGGACTGGCCCCAACAGTGACGCTGTATTCTGGGGATGATGCCTGGCTTCTTTCTGTTCCTGGTGGTATTTTGGAAGAGCTGTATGACCATGGGCTAGTCACTCAACCACTCTGAGATTCAATATGAGATTAAGCTTTACTAGATCCAGAGAATCACTTTTTCCTCTATCACCAATCACAAGGTCCTGACATTTCTGCCTCCCTCACATTTCTCACCATTTACTCTCCGGGGTCCAGACTGACAGCTCAGAGAGGGTAAACGACTAGTGCATGGTCACACAGCACATCAGTGTGCCACCAGGAATAGAAGCTGGATATTAAGTCCAGAACCGAGTGCCACAAAGCTAATTTGCTGTTGTTACTGCAAAATCAGATTATGTCATCATCCACGTGTCCTGTCAGGATCTTCCTGTCATGCTCAGAAAAAATCCACAATCCTTGCCAGAGCCCTCTCAACCCACCCATCACATCACCCTGCCGCTCCCTCTCTCATTGAGTTCTAGCCACAATGCCATCCCACCTGGTGGCCTTGGCAAGAGCCTCCCTCTCTCTCTCCCTCTTTCTCTCTATCTCTCTCCCTCTTTCTCTCTCTCTCTCTTTCTCTCTCTCTCTTTCTATGTGTGTATGTCTCTGTCTCTCTATCTCTCTCCCTTTCTCTATCTCTCTTTCTGTGTATGTATGTCTCTGTCTCTCTATCTCTCTCCCTCTCTGTGTCTCTCTATCTCTCTGTGTGTCTGTCTCTGTCTCTCTATCTCTCTCCCTCTCTCTGTCTCTCTATCTCTCTGTGTCTGTCTCTGTCTCTGGTATGACCAGCCAGCTCCCTCCCAGACACAGAGCTCGACTCCACGGGTACCTCCTGGGAAAGCCTTGCTGGCACACACAGTCCAGTTTCACCCTGCCCCTGCTTGGTACGCAGATCTCAGCAGCTCCCCACACTCAGCACAGCCCAGTGTGATGCTGTCGGTTCACTTGTGTGTTTGCTGTCTGTCCCCCACGAGGACGATGCTCCAGTGTCATGGTCTGGTGCTCCTGAGGGTTCTTCAGGATTGAACCAGATAGTGTCTCCTACCCCAGGACCTTTCCCTCTGCCTGGAAGCCTCCTTCAGCCTCCCCTTTGCTACCTCGGCTCCTGTTCACTTATGGCATCTGTAGACCTTCTGTGATGATGGCCTCAGCACCACTCTGCGGGGAAAGGCTGGAGGACAAGCTGGTTGGTGCCTCCTCCTCTTGACACAAGATAGGTTATGACTTCTTATAACCATAGAATGTGGTATGACATGGGGACCCTTCTGCTTGAAGGCTAGGGACCCTGAGCCACTATTAAGTACAGTACACAGCAGGTGTCCTGAGGACCCCACGCTGAAGAAGTTTCAGTCAGTCCCTGAGAGGAGGTCACAGAGGCTCATTTGACCACACTGGGGGGAGGGGAGTTCTGCCCACCACTCTCTCACCAAATCCTCTTAAGACCAGAACTGAGCCACTGGGCAAGGTCTTCTGAGCCCTAATCCAGAGAAACCACAGGCAGCAATAAATAGAACAGGGCTCCTTCTATGCCAGCGCTAGTGATCCAAAGCCAATGTCTGCCTCTCATCACCCCTCCAATGCCCCAGAGCGCTGGGTCAGCCACCCTGGGGCTGATCTCTTTCTCCATCTCTCCCACTGAAGTCTTGTCTCTCGCAGTGTCTCCAGCCACAAGCAGTGCCTGACACATTGCACTGATCTGGTCTTTCCAGTCCTCTGTTACACCACAGTGTACACAGAGACGTTTCTCCTGGCCTAAACCCACACAGCAGAGCAAGGGGCGGCCCAGTTCTTCCTGACTCCTCTCCGCAGAGAGAGGAATGGGGATTCTGGGGGGACTCTGAAAGTGGGAGGTGAGAGGGGCCACATGTCCTTCAGCTTAACCTTTCCTTTCCTCCCGGGAGAAAGGGGCCAGAGAGGGGAAGGGATGTGTCCAGGGTCACATCACAACCAGAAGTCCCACATTCCTGGCCACATTCACAGAGCCTCTGTGGACTAGGCTCAGCACAAAGCCCAGGCTGGAGAGAGGCAGAGGCAACAGGAATGAGTCTCCCTCTGGGGAGAAAAGAGTCTGCACCTCTGTGTACAAAGCCGAGGGTGCAAAACCGGCCACCGCTTAGGAAAGCCGCTGTGGCCTCAACACTCCCACGAGACATTTCACACCAGCCAGAAAGATACCATTACGGCACTTTTGGCAAGAGGAAACTTAGACCCAGACAGGCTAGATGACACCGCGGGGTCAGGACCTGAATACAAGGCTGTCTTTCACAGCCCTGGCTACATGGCCAGGTTAGGGACATGGAGACCACTCATGAGTCTGAGAAAGACTGAGTGGAAGTGAAGGAAGCAGGGTTTTCCCAAAGTCTGAGCAGATGGACGGTGGGTGCTGCACCACCCACGTCAGAGTCTGGGCAGCAAGTGGGTCCCCATTGCTACCCTCACTGCCGGGTCACCTTCCTAGGCACCCCACCCCCACCTCGCCAGCACAAGGGCTGCAAAATAAATGAGTCTGTTTATGAAGACCATCATGTTGCGGGCAAAACAAGGCACTCGGCAGAGCAGCTCGGCGCCTCTAATGGGACATTATTTATGTCATTTTCCTCTAGGCGTTGGAGCCATTACCGCCCGGGATGGTGCTCCGTCACCCTCCACTCCCCCAGTGATGTTCCAATGTCACGCTGAAGGATGTGCGCCGCGGCTTCACGGGAGCAAACGGCTGCCAGCCCCGGGACCCCGAGAGAAAGGAGAGGGGATGAGGTCGCCCTTTCCCTGCTAGCCATGGTCCCGGCTCCGCTGCAAGGGGAACTCAGCTCTTCTCCAGCTGCTCTTGGTGCCCGCAGCCTGCCGGTGGTTGGAATTCTCCATAGCTCCCCATTGCCCTGTGGAGAAAACCATTGTCCAGTCGATCACAGAAGCCTCGGCCCTGGGCCGGTCCCTGAGCCCTGCTTGTTTCTGAGCGTCAGGTCCACCGCCCCCTGCCTCAGGTGTGGCCACACACACCTGCCTGCCACCCTCTTTGGGCATGACTAGAGCTGTATCCGGCCAGAACCCCTACTCCACAGAGGGCGCCCACAGCCTCTGCTTTTCTAGTTAGCTACCCTCGCCTCCCCTAGATGAGAGCCAGCCTGCAGCTTGGCCTCGTCAGGCTCACAAAACAGGCACTGATTCAGCCCGGGGCTGGACCTCCTCACACCTGCTTTACACTCATGCTTGTAATCCCAGCACTTGGGAAGCGGTGGCAGGAGGGTTGTCATGAGTTCAAGACCAGACTGAGCTATACAATGAGTACCAGGCCATCCGAAAAGCCCCTTTCTTGGAGCTGGATCAGGCTTCCTTAGGGGCCAAGCAATAGTACCCTTTAGAGCAGCGGTTCTCTACATGTGGGTCACAACAACCACATGAGTCGACCAAAACCATCTGCATATCAGATATTTACATTATGATTCATAACAGTAGCAAAATTACAGTTATGAAGCAAGAACGAAAATAATTTTACCGCTGGGGGTCAGCACAACATTATTGAGGAACTGTATTAAAGGATCGCGGCATTAGGAAGGCAGGGAGCCACTGCTTTAGAGCCAACTGGAAATTGTCAGTGATGAGATGACACCAACTCAGACATGTGGGTTGCTCCCACATTCCCGGCACCCAGTGGATGCTCAGCCTCACGCCCCTCTGCTATCCCGCTCCCCACTCTCCTCTCTCCCTTCTTCCTGTTGCCTGGTTCTCACTGGTGCGAGCAGCTCCAGCGCCAGCCCAGCCTCTGCCTCAGGAAGCCCCATCCCACAGTCCTGAAGCGTGCCTATTGGAGCCCCGGGGCTACTAGTTCACGAGCTTGCTGAGCCTCAGCTCCCTCTGCTCTAGGGTGGAGATGGTGACCGTCCTGGCTGCAGAGATGCTGGGGTGCTCAGAAAACCTCAAGGATATCTTGTGGGTTGCATCTGCACCTGCAGTGGTAGGGGCTGTTTTCAGGGCCAGGGAAGCAGAGTAACCCGTAATCCCGCACGCCACGCCTGCCTCAGCACCATCTGCTGGGGACCACCGGAGCCCCTCCCCACTCTCACGATGTGCTCCGTGTGGTTGAGCAATGTGTGCGCTGGTTTACTGGCACCTTTCCACTGGCGACTCCTGAGGGCAAGGCTGCAAGTTCTCTCCCCTCTGGACCCTGTATTTAGCACAGTGCCTGGAAGAGCGCATATACCATGCTTTTAGTGAGAAAGTACGTGAATGAGCTCACTTTGTTCCTACCACAGCCTTGCATCGAGAGATCACCTCTGTTTTTGACTCCTGTTTGGGCTCATCGTCATTTTTGCTTTTATCTCTTAAAATTTGTTCTTTTTATTTTCTTTGGATTTATTTTCCTTTATTCCTAGTAATCTGAATTGAAATTTTAGTTTATTTTTAGAAATCTTACTTCCGTGTGTGTGTGTGTGTGTGTGTGTGTGTGTGTGTCCATGTACAGGTGTGTGGAGGTGGAGGTCAGAGGTCAACATCCAATGTCTTCCTCAATTGCTCTCTACCTTATGTTTTGAGACAGACTCTCTCTGAGTTTGGAGCTCACCTATTCAGCTAGACTGGCTGGCCAACAAGCCTCCCATCTCCCCCTCCCCAGCTCTAGGATTGTGTGTGTGTGTGTGTGTGTGTGTGTGTGTGTGTGTGTGTGTGTGTTATGTGAGCTCTATGAATCCAAACTCCAGTCCTCACACTTATGCATAAATCATTCTTCCAACTGAGCCACCATCCCCCCCAGCCTCTAATCCATCTTGCTTTCCAACAAATGCATTAAAGACTATGAATTACCCTCTGATTTTTTTGGTCTATACAAACACAAGTGCAGATAGGACATTCTCTCTCTCTCTCTCTCTCTCTCTCTCTCTCTCTCTCTCTCTCTCTGCCTTTTGGTTTTAAACAGCTGTATTAGTTACTTTTCTATGGCTGTGATAAAATGCCATGACCAAGGCAGCTTATACAAGGAAGGGTTTATTTGGCTTACAGTTCCAGAGGGATAAGAGTGCATCATGGTAGGGAATCAGGCTTGCAAGCAGAAAGCAGAGAGAAAACTGGGAAAGACGAGGGTCTTTGAAACCTCAAAGCCTCGCCCCAGTGACAAACATCCTCCAGCAAGGGGATTGCATACTGTCAACTTGAGGCTGCAACCTTACATGGCCGGAGGAACTAGATGCCCCCTCCCCATGAATGAGAACACAAGCCCATGTGCCTTATTAATGTACCCTGAGTATCTAATTATCTCCAAAGACCGTGCCTCCCAATCTCATCACTTTGGAGGCAGGGTTTGAATGTACAGATTTGGGAGACATGCTGATATTCAACCTCCCTCAGTTTTACCAGAGCTCTCACACAGTGACTGGTCAAGTCTGGTGGTGTGTCTCCCCTCTCCCCTTCCCCCTCTCTTGCTCCTCTCTCTCCTCTCTTTCTTGTCCTGTTTCTCTCTTCTTTGGATTCAGAGCTCTAGCTGAGCCTCCCTTCAGGACCTGCCTTCTGCAGCGACGGTATCTGGATCCCAGCTTAGTGGCTGTGGCCCAGGGACCTCTCAGTAGCACCTCTGGAGTCCTCCTGAAACTTACATCTCTAGCTCTCCTGGATTCCTCTCCTGCATGCACCTCTAAGCTGACCTCTCCTTTCTCAGTGTTCACCCAGACAGATATGAGACTGAAAGTCTGCCTGGATGGCCTGAGAGCGCTTGGCCTGCTCCAACCTCAGCAGTTCTCTGGGAGCTGGAGGTGGCTTTGCCCTCCACTGAAGATTTGCCTAGTGCCGACTCCTGGCTTGCTGATAGCAAAAGCCCACACCTGGTGATTTCAGCTAGAAACTTCACTGCACACTCACGGTGTGTTGGTCACTTTCTTGCTCACCACTCTCTGGATTCTCATTGGTGAAGGTACCTGGGGCTGAGCCGGCGAAATTGGATCTGAGCCCCAGAACCCGCATGGTGGAAGAAGAGATCCAAACTCCTGAAATTTGTCCTGTGACTTCCACACACGTGCCATGGAGTGCATGCATGTGTGTGTCCTTGCACAGTGTGTTTGCAACTCCTCTGACAGTGCCAGTGAGGTCACAGGGGAGGCACTGGGTAAGCTATATATAGTCCTGCACCTAGGACATTGTTCTCCTAAGCTAGATATCCCAGGACAGAGAGTTGACTGCAGATCCCCCCCCCCCCATGGGCACACTAGGAGACATCTGGGGAAAGAGAGGGAGAATGCCAGCTGTCCCCACTGCCTATTAGGCTCCCCTGCAGGCTCCTCGTTGAGTCTTCTGGCTGCAGAGAAATGGTTACCCACTATGTGCAGCAGACCTGCCTTGGGGCAGGATTTCTGGTCTCTCTGTCTTACCCCAGCCATTCTCCAATGAAGTGTGTACCCAGCAGGACAGAGACCTGGCCAAGGCCACACCAATATCAGACAGAGATGCCTGGGCGTAGTGCCTGGGTGTCTGAGTGTGTGGGATATTTCAAACAGGGCAGATGAAGCCTTTCAAGGTTCCCCCTTCATTCCTTTCTTCAGGGTCCTCCTGGGCCTTCAAGTCAGCCTCAGGACAGGTGGCACTGCCCATCTACAGCAGGGTTGGCTGGGGAGGTCACCACAGTCCCCCAGTGTCCCTGACACTGTCCAAGCTTCAGCATCTGCCATGCTGAGTGTCAGCCACTTTTAACTGCCCTCTGCCTGCCTGCTTCCCAGCACATGCACACATGTAAACATGTGTACAGATGTACACACATACACACATGTATTTGCTCATACACAAGCACATATATGCACACAAACACATGTGCATGTACATGCTCATGGCTTTGCTGTCACTGTATCTCATGGCACTCAGAGTTGTGAACCTTGAGGCCCTCTTCTTGACTTGCCTCTCAGAGACACCCCTGCCTGCCCTGCAACTCTCCTCCACAAATGGTTCCTCCCTCAAGGAATCCATGCTTTCCTTGGATCTGTGTGATGGTTGCAGGGCTGGAGTCTCACAGGGGCCTCACCCTCACGCTGCACTGCAGATGGCTGGGACAACCCTCTCAGTCCCCATTCCCCCCCCCTCCCCCTTAGCACCCGCTTTAGAGAGGAAGTGTAGGTACTGAGGCTCAGGGAACTCTCCCGAGCGAGCTTGAGGACCAGTTGGCCTGGGCATCTTCTCTGAGGTGTGCCGGCTGTAGGTCCTCTCTGGGTAAGCCCTTTACATTCCACTGACTCAACCAGGGTTGAGGACAGGTGGAGCGTTTATTGGTGTCTGTACATTTGGGGTGACATTTAAAATAGACTCGCTGAGCAACTAAATCCGTGCCACACCCCCACTGAGCCCCTGCTGAGAGCTGGGCCCAGGCTGGGAATGGAGGAAGAGGCTGAGCAAGTGCCTGGGAGTCCAGCTGGGGCAAGTGCAGCCGGGTCAGACAGAAGGCAAGAAGAGGTGAATGAAATAGTGAGTGTATCAGACGGCGAGAGAGAAAGCCAGGCATGGTGCTACGTACCCTTAATCCCCTACTCACGAGGCTGAGGCAGGAGGATTGAAAGTTCAAGGTCTTCTTGGGCTACAGAGTGAGTTCAAAGCCAGTTGAGGCAAGGTAATGAAACCTTGTCTCAAAATAAAGAATAAATTTGGGGACATAGCTAGGCCACTTGCCTAGCAGATGTAAGGCCCTGAGTTCAGTCCCCAGAATAACAGGAAAGATGTTTGGGTTGAAGGTGGCGGCACAGCTGGGCCTCATATGGGCATGGTCTGCTGCAGGTCCCTGCTCCCTCCTCCCTCTGGTCATTGGGGGCAGCTCTCCATGTAAGGGGTCAAGGGCAAGGGGGTGGCAGATGATACCGAATGACACCCAGCGACCACTCCCCAACCCGCAGGCACACATCCCTGCCTGGCCCCTTAACAGGCTCAGAAGCACAGCAGAGGAGCTGCCTGCCCTCCCGTGCGTTGGCATGACGGTGGCCGCACTAAAGGTAGCAGCGTGACGGAATGGCCACACGGGTGGTGCAGGCAGAATTATAGCTCCTCGTTGGCCTTATTTATGGCCTCACTGTCTCTGCTCCTGCCTTGCTGCCCAGGGCTTGGGCAGAGGGAGGGGGCCCCAGCCTGCCTGGCCCAGGGTGACCTTGCAGACAGCATACAGCATTCCTGTCCCCAACGGTTTCCACAGTAGGGCTGGGCTTGGGCTAGGGTTACTGCAGCCCTAGTGCCCAAATCATGTCCTTTAGAAGCCTGGGTCATCCATTTTACTCAAAAAGTAGGAACAAGAAGGGGAAAGTGTTTACCAAAACCTCTGTGCCATAAAGTGCACAAACCTAATTACTTTCAATCAACACAATCATTCTGTTCGGGAATCCTACCGCCATATTAGAAATGAGGGCATTGCAACTCGGAGAGGTTAATTAATGGGTCTAAAAATCACATAGCAAGTAAAATAAATGCAGGCCACTTTTCCCTCTGAACCTCCAGACTCCAGCATCACTTGCTTGCATGTTATTCTCCCCTCCCCCAGCTTTCTCTTTGGAGCAGAAGTTCATAGGTCACACAAGTCTAGGTAACTACTCCAGCTGTGCCGATTCCTCTCTGCACCCGGAGTTTCCCATCTATAATGTGTGCATAATAACATCCTCCCCCTTACCCTGTGGCTTAGGTGCCAGGTATGAAGGCCTTTGAGCAGGTCCCCCTGAGCTGGTAGAGTCTGACACAGTCAGAAGCCAGGAGAGGGTTAAAGAGAAAGGATCTGCTCTTGTCCTGGTGGCAAGAGCATCTTGGAGGCAAACTTCACCTGTTTACAACCCATTACCAGCCATTATTGCTGTGTCTGGGGCAGAGGCACAGCCTTGACCTTGGCGCGTGCCTGACAGCAGCAGGCAGCAATCTGGACAGCGGGAACCATTTCAGCCCCTCCAAAAGGGTCACAGGGGACTGAGGGCCTCTTTCAGGGCTCTCTCTGTCCTAGCTTCCAGGTCCAGCCTGGGTTCCAGACTCTCAGGTGGCCTCCAGATCAGCACCCACAGTGTGTAGCTTTGGTTGGTTAACAGTGATGGGGGGGAGGACTCTGTCAAGAGAGAGAGTGCAGGGAGCCCCAAGGAGGAGAGCCAACCTCCAGTCTGTATTTAGAGAATGGAGCGGGTTCAAGGTCAGGGGAAAGCCAGACTGATCTCCAAGGACTCCAGGCCAGGCTTTAAGATGCTCGCAGCCAAGATTTCAGTGTGATGGAGGAGGTGTAGGCTGTTGGGTACTATACTGTGTTGAATAAGTAATGCCACCTCTGGATGTCAAGAAAGGCAGACCCTGGATGCAGGTGGCTCTAGGTCAAACCTCTTCCCAATAGAGCCCAGGAGGAGGAGGAGGAGGAAGAGGAGGAGGAGGAGAATGAGAGAGAGAAAGAGAGAGGGAGAGCCACAGATGTAAAAGGAGTGAGTTTGGGTTTTCATCTTCCTTTCTTGCTTACTCCTCTTTTCTGCAATTTTTTGCAAAGTCTTTTATTTTGTTTTTGTTTTTGTTTGTTTGTTTGTTTGTTTGTTTGTTTTTTCCCTTTTGAAGGCTTTTTTGCAAAGCCTTCAGTGCCCCTAGGCCTTTCCGCATTCCCCTTCAACAACAACAACAACAACAACAACATTAAATCTCACTCATGCTCAAGTGTAAATGGCTGGTAATAGCTCTAGGTCCCTCCCAGGCTCTGCTTCCAGGAGCCCTTCAGAGATGGTCCTTCCCCAGCTTCCTTCACCGAGGACCTAATTGATTTCGTACTGTATTCCAGAACCCATGCTGGATGTTAGTGGCTGCCATCTTACATAATAGAGGAGGAAAGTGAAGGTCAGCAAGTGCACGACGCCTGCTCAGAGTCACACAGTCGGTAAGTGGTAAAACGGGCTGATCCTGGTTCTGGCAATGATAACAACCTACCACTGTAATATAGATTATTTCTGTAATAGCCTATGGCCAAGAGCTCGGCATCCTTAGGAAGCGGGCAGCTGTAAGGACATCTTCTCAAAGCGGGAACACTTAAGTCTGAAATCTCCAGCCCTGGAAAGGAGCAAAGGGGAAGGGCGGGCATGCAAACCAGAGGGAAGGGCCTGGGCCTGGGCCTGGGTCTGTGTGGTCAGGGACAGCCAGCAGAATGTTCCCGTGGCTGAAACACACCCTTCACGTAGCTCTAGTGGAGACACGGGCGTCAGGGTGCTGAACTTCAAAGGCTCCGGCTGCCCAGCTCACGGAGACTGGGCTCTCCTACAGGAAGCGGGACTCTGTGACTGGCCCGATGGACCAGAGGAACCTGCGTGCTTCTGTTTAGAGACATGACTCCAGTGGCCAGAATGGAAGACGGATTGGAGAAAAAAAGGACTGGAGAGGGAAGTATTTTATTGAGAAGAGGATGCGGTCCTACGTTAAGTCTAGGTGGAGGAAAGAAAGGACGAAGTTCAAGAAAGAGTGCGAACTGGGGGAGGAAACACTGGATTTGGGGAGCTGCACACGGTCATGAGAGACGAGGAGCCTGTGATGCTCCCAGGTGTTGGCCATTAGTTCTGCCTCCCGTCAGAGTGAGAAAACAGGTGTGTTTGAGTATTCTAGCCTAGATTCCACTTGAATGCACTGAACTTCAAGTTTTTCTCCAGGGGGCGCTGTTGAGGAAGCAGTGGACGTCTCTCTTGGAGCTCAGAGTCAGGTGGGAGAGAAGTTTTGTATGGAAAACTCTGATTGGCTCTTTGTGACGTCATAGAAACGAAGATTAGGGGTGGTACCCTTCACTGTTAAAACACTGAGGGTAACTTGGCCCATTTTTCTCATGTTGAACTCACTGTCCCTAGTGAGCTTACAGAACTGCATTCTTTCAAACTGAGTTCTTTGGACTTTTCCTCGAGTTCTTTAGGATTGTGAGCTTCTTGCTGCCTTCACCACCACCACCCCCCCACCCGCCTTTATCCATCCCCCACACACATCTTTTCCCCGCAAAAAAAATGAAGAAGTGGGAGGAGGAGGGGGGACTGGGACAGTGGGATGGATGATTTGGGAGCTGAAAACCTCCAAATGGGGAGGTTATATCCTCGAGACAGTGGCATCCATCACCACATTTTCATTATTAAGTAACGCGGCGCTGTGCGGGACTGCTTCCGCACCTTATCTGAACCTACCAGCTGTGCCCTAAATTCCAGCCGTGGCGCCTGTCTGCGGGAATTCAGTTGCCCGTGTTTAAAATGAGTGTTAGCATCTATCATTTCCCCACACCAAATGGTTTTGTGTCGGTGGCTGGCAGCGCTAATCTGTCACTAGGGTACTCCACTGCCCTGCTCGATACCCTCTTCGTCACTGTTGTGGTGGGGAGGGACTGGTGGCCCTCAGGATGGGGAAATGTCACTGTGAGGACAATTGCAACATTTGGGACTCTTTTATTAAAAAGAAAAAAAAACAAAGAAAGAGAAGCCATCTGTGTTGACTGCCCATTCTGACTTGCCATCTCACTGATCCGGGGCAGCAAGACTCTTCCAGCAGCCGGCCTTCTGGTTAGCATGGAAGTTGGCCGGAATTGTGGGGAGCGCGCAGGCTGGGTGCTGTCCATGGTGCTGACCAGCTTTGGCTGCCTTCATTTCTCAAGGGCGGAAACACATCCCAAATGTTCTCCCACCTTTGGCCACCTACGCGCTAGAGTACCTCTTTTGGAGATTCAGAAGCCTTTCATAATACGTAGTAAAAAAAAAATCCCATGGACACTGTACCTGAAAAAAAAACTTAAAAATTCAAAATTGTGTGCTTTAATACCAAAATTAGCCTACTATTTCCTGGGATTCCTAGACTCCGCGTTAGGAAGTTCATTCATAGCTGGATGTCACGTTGATACACGCCTGTAATCCCAGAACTTGGAAGGCTGGTGTCAGAGGATCGCAAGTTCTAGTCAGCCTGTGCTCCAAAGCAAGACGCTGTCTGAAAAATAAAATAATCAGATATAACTCAACCTCCAAAAAGAAAAATAAAGATGTAGAAATGAGCCTCATGGAGGAGAAGCAGCTTGTCAAAATCTTGAGAGCAAATGGGTGGAATGTGGGAGGACAGAATGAAGGAGTCAAAATCAGGGAGATGTAGTTGTAATGGGAAGGGAGGAAGAGCCCAAAAGATCCAAGTTTGAATCATCTCCACAACACAGTCACTGGTTATGAGGTCGGGACAAGTTGATACTCTTTCCAAAACTATGGGTTTTGGGTTTTGTTTTTTGTTTGTTTTTTTTTTCATTTGCAAAACTGGATGATACTATCTAGTCTGTAGAATTACAGGAGGGATTAGTGTTAATGGGAGGAACGTGCTGCAGAGGATGCCGCACTGCACGCCCAGATCTCCCTTCAGAGCTAAAGGATTTGTTTCACCAGCTATCAGGGGTGTCCCTGGCAAGAGGAGCCAGCAGCCTGTCAGTGCCCGAGGGAGCTACCTCCGCTGAAGAGCGAAGATTCGCTCACAGTAACAGCTCTTCTGGGGAAGCCCGCATTCCGTTCCTGACTACCCAGGCAGTGTAACAACCCACCCCCTCCCCCCCCCCCCCCCCCCCCCCCCCCCACCCCCGCCTCCCTGAGTACCCAGCAATCCTTCCTGCCAGCCAGCTTCAAAAGCATCCACGGGGCTGTCTGTGGCCTGAGGCTGCACCACAGCCCTGTTTCTTGGTCCCATCTCCACCCTCTCTCTAAGCACACAGTCTAATGAGTGCCCTGCACACTGGTCTCCATCACCACAGTTGCCCTCTGGGAGGTCGAGATAATCTCCAGTATGTGGCTTGAGAGGTTCTTCTGGCTATGAGGCTCTGGGGTGATTTCCTACTGGGCATTGCTGCAATTCGAGTGTAGAGTCTGGGCACTTGTGACTCCCAGAGCAGTGCTTTGCTGTTTGGAGTTTATCCCTTCCAGGCCTCTCCTTGCTCAGCATCCTGGCTTAGTGCCCCTGGAGGCCAGATGGTCCTTGAGTTAGCATCATTCTTTCAGTCTGTCCCTTACCTCTAAGCAATAGAGTGTTTGAGGCTGGCTGGACAGAGATGCCTGGGTGACTTGGCAAGGTGCTGCCTCATTCCTGATCTGCCCTGAAATGCCCCTTCATGGGTCCCCTTGAGCTGTAAGAGATGCATGGGTGGCCGCACAGTATCTGCAGCTGCAAGACACTCCATCTTTAGCCAGAGGTTGCCAAGTGTGTGCTGCAGGAGAGCTCTGGGCTCTGGGGAAATGGCATCCAAGCTGTCTTGAGAGGCTCTAGGAACAGGTGTATTCACTCATTAAGGCAGCCTTGCAACTGTATTTATGGATCCAGATTTCATGTTGTGCCCTGGGGAGACAATGATGACAAAGAGAGATATGTTCCCTTCCCTAAGAAGATCACGCCTCGGGCTTCCCTTCCAGTCAGTCCCTCCCGGGGTTCAACTCCCCATGGTTGCCAGGGAGACCACTTCCTTCTGCCAATCACAATTTCCTCATTTAGACTCAGGATGTGGCTCTTTCCCACTCCGGATTGCTGTAAGCTGACCTTTGAAGGCCCACCACCCACCAGGCCTTACACACCTCCCAGCTTCTCCTTGGCTCAGATTAGTTTCATTGCAGGTCAGCTGCAAGCTGGACGTAGAGGCCAAGGTACGGGTGAGGGGTACGGCTCAGTGGGTAAGAATAACCACGTGAAAGCAGGAGGACCTGAGTTTTTGTTTTGTTTTGTTTTTAGTTTTTCAAGACAGGGTCTCTCTGTATAGCCCTGGCTGTCCTGGAACTTGCTCTGTAGCCCAGGCTGGCCTCAAACTCACAGAGATCTGCTAGCCTCTGCCTCCCAAGTGCTGGGACTAAGGTCACCACTGCCCCGTTGAGGACCTGGGGTTATATGAAGCAAATCCATGAGAGTCTGTTAAAGGTATCAAGGATTTATTAAGATATAAAATGGGGAGAAATACATTCATGGATACTGAACAAAGTAAATAGCCATTGCCATCCTTCATTCTGCCTTGGGATCAATGGAACCAGCCAAATGGTTTCTGACTACCCCAAGACAGAGAGAGAGAGAGCATGTGCCCCCTCCTCAGTTTTAAGCAGTCACATACCCAGAAAAAAAACCACATCTCTAGCGGGACAGATATCCCAAGGTCATTGGTGGAGTGAATTCCTACAATAGGCTTAAATCCCTAACATCCAAGTAAAATACTGACCATGGCCATGTGGACCTGTAACCCCAGCACTGAACAGCAGAGACAGAAACCGGCCAGTCGAGCCAAAATGGCATGCTCCAGGTTCAGAAAGAGGCATTGTCCCAAAAAATAAGGTAGAGAGCCAGAGAGATGGCTCAGAAGGTAAATCACCAAGCCTGATGACCTGGGTTTGATTCCTGGAACCCACATGGTAAAAAGAGAGAACTAATTCCTTCAAATTGTCCTCTGACCTCAATATGCACACCATGGAATATATATGCCCATACGTACAAATACATAGACAAAGTCAAGTAAATGGGAAGAAAGACTAAGGTGTAAAGAGATGGGAGAAGATGTCTGACATCCTCCTCTGTCATCCACATGTGGACATACACACCTACACATACAGGTGCACACACACGCCATGGTCACAAGACAGCTATGTTCATTCACTTGTTTTCCTCCAAGGCCAGATGATGTTCATTCCTGACCTCCGCCCACCCTCCAGACCTGAGCCCATCCCAGGCATGAGCCCATCATGAGGCAGAATCTGTTTCCTCTACATAAGACTGTCTCACTATATTCAGTACCCCTCAACAAACAGAAAACCCACTTCCAACCCCGATGAATGGGCACAACGTGGGGAAATGACTTGGCCAAGGTCATACTACTCTCACGGGTTGGTCATGAAGCATAATTCCTGCCCCTGAGCTGAAAATAAGGGCCGGGAGGATGGCTCACTGGGTAAAGTGCTTGCCACCCAGGTGTGAGGACCTGAGTTCAGATCCCCAGACCTCCATAAATGCTGGTTGGGTATGGCAGTATGCCTGCAACCCAGCTTACTGGAGGTAAAGGCAGGGGATTCCTGGAACAAGCTGGCTACCTGGACTAGCTGTATAGATGTGCTCTGGGTTCAAGTGAGACAGCCTGCCTTGATGTACAGTGCATCTGCACACGTGCGCACTCCAACACACATGTAAGTGTGAATATACACTGCAGATACACACACACACACACACACACACACACACACACGTTAGTAAAGTGAGAGAGACTGGTGGATGTAAACACGCAGGTGGGAAGGCTCAGAAGAACAGGTGAGGTGGGCAGAGAAAGATGAGATCAGGGAGGGAGAGAAGGGAGAGGGGATGAGAGAGGAGGGAGAGAAGAAAGAGAAAAAAAGAGGAGGGAGACATAGAAGAGGGGGCTCTGGCCCCCCGAAGTCTTTTTTGCTTTCCTGACACATTTCTCTTTCATTTGACCTTAGAAGAGTCTATTTGTGTTGAGATTTTAAATTGAGAATTTTTTCCCTTTTTTCGAAAGCATCCCCGTGCAGCTAGGCCGGTTCTGGATTAATTTCTATTCATGCCAATGGCTTCAGTATTTATTCTCCTCCAAAATCACTGAGTTGGAAGGGACGGAGTGAAAGTCATTTGGCTTTGTGTTTATTTGTGTTCTGAGCCTGAGCCCAGGGGCGGGGTGGGGGCAGCACATCTCCCTGTAAGCAGGAGGGGGTGATTGCTAGAGCTTGACTTCTGCCCAAGCCCTGTGAAGAGCGGGGTGCTGGTGGACAGGCCAGAGCACAAGTCCCTGGGACTCAGTCGGACAGCATCTCAGATGGATTTTTGAAGCTTCTAGTAAACTCAGTGCCAGTGTGGTCAAGAGACTCAGTCTGGGTGTGGGGATCCCGCTGGCTTCACCATGTAATGCCTTGCAGAACCCAACAACAGTCTCTTCATTCTGAACCTCATTGGTCCTCCTCTGCAAAATGAGATCAGTAAAAATCCAGTGCTGGCATGAGGGGGGACCAAGGAAGTGACATTCCAGGCAGAGTGTGGCATGGTGTTTGGGGGTTGAGTGAACAGAGCTGCTGCACAGGAGTAGGAATTTGCAAGGGGAAAAAACACAAAGAGGTGGCTAAGGGCGCTGGAAGCAGGTAGACTCATATTCGAATATAGTAATTCTCTCTAGGCTGAGAGCCCAACTGCCCTAATGTGCGCCTGGCTGTGCCACCTTGGCCCAGCAGACTTACTTCTCTGAGCCAATGTGTATGAGCATTCCAAGTGGAGATGATAACGGAGGCACCTCCTAATGTCAGGGGGAAGAGTCAGTTAAAACGCACATGCGTGAGACTCAACATGGTGCCCAGTATACAGCAAGAGCCCAGTGGGTGCTCATTAGAAACAAAGCATGCAGAATGACGTTCACAAAGTGGAGAGATGGAGAGTGTGGCTTTGCATACAGTTGGAAGGGCAAGCACAAAGACCAGGAAGCAGGAACAGGCAGAGTGTGACTCAGGGACTGGAAACTTCAGAGTGAATGGTAAACTGCACAGAGTAAGTGCAGCTGAGGGCAAAGAAGTACCACACAGACCTTGTATGCCAGACTGGGCAGGGCTTATTTGTTTGTTTGTTTTTATTTCGAAACAGGCTTCTCTTTGTAACAGCTCTGGCTGTCCTGGAACTCACTCTGTAGACCAGACTAGTCTCGGCCTTAGAGATCCGCCTGCCTCTGCCTCCCCAGTGCTGGGATTAAAGGTGTGCGCCACCACTGCCCAGCCAGACTAGGGAGTTTTGACTTTTCTCTGAAAAGAGAAAAGCTGCTGGGGGGTTAAGTAAGAGAGGAACATGGTCTTGTGATAACTAATACTGTTAATTTGACAGGGCCTGGAGTCACCGAAGAAAGGAACTTTTGGTCATGTCCATGAGGAGGTTAGCCTCTGGGCAAGCCTGAGCGAGATTATCTAAATTAGGTTAATTGAGGTGAAGTCTTAGTCTCCTTTTCAGTTCCTATGACAACTTAAGGGAGAAAGGGCTTATTCAGTTTATAATTCCAGGGTGTAGCCCATCACTGTGGGGATGTCAAGATGGCTGGAACCTAAAGCAACTGGTCACATCCACAGTCAAGAGCAGAGAGAGAGAGAATGAATGTATGCATGCTCAGCTTGCTTTCTCCATTCTTTAGAATTCCCTTCCTAGGAAATGGTGCTGCCCACAGTGGGCGTTTTCCCCCACCTCAGTTAACATGAGACAATCCCCACAGACACGCCCACAGGCCAACCTGACCTAGGTAATTCCTCATGGAGTCTGTCTTCCCAGGTGATTTTAGATTGGGTTACTTTGACAGGTAGGAAGACCCTATGGGTGGCTCCATTCTGTAATCTAGAATCCTGGACTGCATAAAAAGGAGAAAGTAAACTAAAAAACAAATTCTGTCTTCCTTAAACTGCTTTGGACAGGTGTCTTTTCATAGCATTGATACAAGTAACCATTGTATTGTAACAAACTGAGCTCACGGACCTCGTGAGGAAGGTGTGGGTGATCAGGTGTTGGTAAACGGGTGGAAACCAATTAACTCAGAAGTCTGGGCCCCTGTGGGGAAGGGCTTGCCTGGAGCCTGTGGTGAGACTTCCAGAGAAATAAGGAAGAATCCTGGCTGCTTTATTCTCTTGTCCCAGGCTGGAGTGAGGGCAAACAAGTACCAGAGTCCCGATGCCATGTGACCAGGCCCCAGGTGCCACACACAGAACAGCCAGGACAAAGAGAACTAAACAAGCATTGGATTGGCGGGCTAGTGTGCAAGATAGCCTGGTGGCTCCCCTGGCCCCTCCTCCTCCTCCTCCTCCTCCTCCTCCTCCTCCTCCTCCTCCTCC
>CABHPQ010002142.1:50597-86796 GCA_902168405.1 Peromyscus aztecus
CCTCCTCCTCCTCCTCCTCCTCCTCCTCCTCCTCCTCCTCCTCCTCCTCCTGCACAGACCTAGCTAGGAGCGACTGCACAAGGGTGGAGGGCCGAGGGCTGAGGCTAGCACCACCATGCAAGTCTTTCCCAGTCCCTCCTGGTCACACCTGCACTATGGCACTGTCAGTCAAGAAAATCATATGGTCAGACATTGCCAATCCCAGCCAGGGTGAGTGGGATCTGAGGAATAACAAGACCTTGAACTAGAAAGAAGACATGGTATCGTCCGGCCTGCCACAGGTGTGGAGGTGCCTGGGGCCACTGGCTATCTTTCAGCTGCCCGCTTGTTCCCTCAGCTATGACCCCACGAATCCTCGAAGGCATGGGTGAAGGCAACCAGAAATGGGGACCACGTCATACACTGTGAAAGCACACTGTCCTGCCCATACTCTCATAACCCGTCTCCCCAACCTCACCCTCTGCTCCCTTCCCCCAGTAAGGCAATCTCCCTGAATGCCTCCCTACCTCAGGTCCTTTATGTATGCTGGCCCTCTCTCCTCATCACCTGTCTCTATGGAGATTCTCTTCCTGACAACTCCATCTGAGTCTCCCATAATTCTCTCTCTCTCTGAAGCTCTTTCATTTCCTTTATAGCTCCTATCGTTGTTTGAAACTGAGTTAATTGGTTTGATTCATGACTATCTCTTTCTCTCTCAAGACTTTAAGTCCAGCAAGGGAGTTCAGGCCTAATAAGTTGAAAGAAGCTTTCCAGGTAGAAGATATGCAGTCAACACTAATAGGAAGGATGAAGGAAAGAAAAAAGAGGAAGGAGGAAAGAAAAGGAAGGAAGAAAGGGAGGGAGAGAGGAAGGAAGGAAGGAAAAAGAGGTACAAAGGAAGAAGGGGAGGGAAGAAAAGACAAATGTGAGAATCGAGGCGAGGGTGTGAAAGAGAGAGACCCCGACACAGGGCTTTGCTCATTCACAGATCTAGAGAGGAAGTCCCTTGCCCGGAAGCCTATAGTCACATCACTAAGAAGCCATGACACAAACCCAGATCCAGCCTGACTTAATGGCACACGCCTAACATTCCAGCGATCAGGGAGTCGAGGCAGAAGAAGTTTGAGATTTGTGGTCAGTCTGGGCTACATATGGAGATACTGTTTCAAAACGAACAGCACAAGCTTAAGAGATCTCCCTCTACTCCCTGCACTTGCCCGCAGACTGCTAAGTTCCTGAAACTATCTCACACACACTCTGTGCACAGCTAAGCATGTGCAAATACTTACACTGCAGAACATGACTGGGACTTTGGAGGTCCCAGGACTTCCGCACATCCCCAGAGGTGACCCAAGCGGGGGAGGGGGGGCTTCTTTGCATTTTCAGGTATGTGGGTATGCCTCCCCTCTGAGTTATGTGCCTGACTGAATTTTCTCAGATGAAAAGCATTGTTCTCTATATGTCTCTGTGGCACCTTCTGTCCACTCCATGTTACGTTGGCAAGCTTCATCCCAGCAGCTCCATTCCACCCACCTTCATCGCTGTCTGTTCTCCCTCCCCCTCCCTCTCCCTCCCTCCCTCCTTTCCTTTCTGATAGATTCCTATTCTATTCAATGTATTCAGTATATGATTCACTACCACTGTCAAACCACTTTGAGGTTTACATTCCCCCAGGCCTGGGTCTCCTTAAAACCAGATCCTACAGTCCTTTCATAGAAGAGGTACCTAAAACCCAAGATTGGGGCAGGTGAGATGTCTCAGCAGGAAAAGGCACTTGCGATGCAAAGCCTGATGACCTGAGTTCAAGTCTAGAAACCCATGGAAAAGAGGATGGAGAGATCCATGCTACAAAGCTGTCTTTTGATCTTTACATATGTGTCACAGTGTGTATTCCCCCATCTCACACAAGTACACACACACATACACACACACACACACACACACACACACACACACACACACACACACGAATATTTTTAAAAAATCAGCCACAAGGATTTGGGTACTCCTTAGTGAGTACCATTATTTGCAAGCCAGCCCTCTAAGCAGACAGGAAATGTATTCTTAAACACACGCACACCACACACCTAGAGCACATTTCCCCTCTACCCACCGACTCATAGACACCCCCAGTTCCAATCAAGCTTACTTCTAGTTAGGCAAAGCAGCTCCTATGACCCCAAACATGTACCAGCTCGCTCAGCTCCCTTCTGTACTAACAATCCTCAGCCATTGCCTCCCGGGCCCTGCTGTGACTGGCTCTCCATTCATGTTGCTACAGTCTTGGCCTTCTTGCTTCCTTAGTCTTTACCATCACTAATGTGGGGAAGGGAGGAGGGAGAGACACAGGAGGAGGAAGAGGAAGAGGAGAAAAAAAAGCTTACTCCAGCCTCAATCCCTCATCAGCCTCTACACCACAGCCTTAGTCAAAATCACCCAAGAGTATGCTGCTGAGCCCAAGTCCCCACCATCCTTCACCTGCAGCCTCCCCCATCACCCCTTTCATTCTGGGCTCCTCACTTGAAATGCAGCTCCAAGCATCTGCTGTAAGACTTCCCAAGGTGGGCTGCTAGAGAGAATCTGAGATGCTCAGTTCAATTTGAGTGTCAAGTAAACAACACACCGATATAATTGTAAGTACGTCCTGGGGGCTGTCACGGCTGTACTTGCACTTAAAAAAAAAGGGGGGGGGTAAAAGTTTTGCTATTCTTTATCTGAAATCCAAATTTAACCTACCATTTTATCTGGGAAATTTGACACTCATATTTCCACAGCTCCCATCTTAGCAGAGTTCTTGCCTCTGGGTCCCGTGGCTCTGATCTGCCACCCCTCTACCTCGATGCCTTTCCGGTTTCCTCCTTTGCGATGCTGCCACAGCTGCACTGGCCTCCCTAAACGGCTGCTCCCATCTCTTCATCACTGCCCGGGGTCATGACTCGAGGAGCACACTTCCTTCTCATTTTCTCCTCCCATGGGTCTCTGGTCCCCCTTCCTGCTTTATTTTTCTCCTCAGGCCTTGGTATCTTCTAATATGTGATCTACAGATGTTCTTCAACTGAGGTTGAGGTTGCCACTCACATAAACCCACAATAACAATAATAAAAAAATCTTACGTCAGAAGTGCATTCACACTTAGCCTGCAGAACCCCCCACCGTAAATATGCTCACACCTTCGATGACTGGCCATCACAAGACACTGTCACATCACTTATGCCAAATGGGGGAGACTGAAATTCAGCAAGCTACTTAAAAATAAAATTTAGGGGCTGGCGAGATGACTGGGTGGATAAGGTGTTTGTCTTCCTAGCATGGGGATCAGAGCTCAGATCCCCAGAACTCATGTGAAAAACCAGGTTGGGTATGGCAATCACCTGTAATCCCAGGACTTGACAGAGAGAGGGGACCCTTGGAGTAAGCTGGCTGGCTAGACGAGCCAATTTTTGCTCTGAGAGACCCTGCCTCAGAAAAAACGTAGAGCAACAGAGTAAGACATAGGAAACTCAACTTCAGTCCTCCACACATGGTTGCACACACACAGGTGAATATGCACATGTAAAAAAAATCAGATAAATAAACTTTTAAACCAAAAATTAATGCTCAACCCAGCTCTATTGGGTTCTATCACTCTAGTCTCACTATACTAAGTGGGAAAGTGGAAACTGGGCCATGGGAAGTGTGGCTGTCTGTATTTATCGACAGGTCATCCCTTCCCTTAATCAGAATAGCTCCCCAAGGGCTGGAGCTGTGTCTGCCTTGCCCACTGCTACACATAAAGACAGCAGGGCCTCACCCAGGGGAGCATCCCGATCGACATGGGGGACGAACAGCTTTCTGTCTCCTCATCTGTCCAGCGCAAACATGTCCCTGATCACAGACGCGCTGTAATGACCCGGTGGATGAACAGATTTAAACAGCCCGTGGAGTCCGGAAGGCTGAGAAGCCCGGCACAGCTTTGGCTGTGGTCCTTCTAGTGGTAAGCGCTGGAATTACAGGTATAGTGCCGGCAAGTGTGAACCGGTTACACGGACCCCGCCCACCCAGTCCTTTTTAAGATTGCAAACGAACCCAGGACTCCTGAACCAGCTTCTAAAGAACCCAGTGGTTGCCACACGGCTTGGAGAGCCAAACCCCAGAAGAGCTCCCTTCAAGCCCCCGCTTTCCCCAGCACTTGCTTGCTGCCGGTTTTGAATTCTGTCTTGCTGTCTGCCTAGACCTTCATTATCCTGTGCTTGCCACAGAGGGGTGAGTTAAAGTGTCAGGAGCGATGTCATTTACAGCCTCCTGTTGCTAAGCAACGGACCCAGGTGAGCCCCAGAACTTCTTTCGTAGCAACTGAAGTGTATCTGGTAGAGTGGTGGGGGCCCTGGCTGAGCTATGTTACCGCCTGGGACAAGCTGGAGGCCTCTCGAGGCTGACCCAGGACTCTGTGCCCCACTGTCCTTAGGTCCCTTAATTAAACAGCACTGCTCAGGGCCTTCTTGGTGTCTGCCCCAGGTTGTGACTTCATGAGGGGTAAATGTGTCTGCTCTGCCTTCTCAAGCTGCCGGGCCTCACTCAGCAAGAGAAAGACTCCAAAATAGGACATCAGCACTGGGGTGGAGGGTCACCTGCAGATGTCAGGCTCACACTGCCTTCTGGGGAAAATCCCTGGGTAAGGCTACAGTTTGCACTGAGTCTAGGATGGACAGGAGTTGGCCTGAGACGGTCTGTGTGTGTGCTGGGGGAGGGGAGGGGAGGCTGGCTTTTCAGGTGAAGACCCAGGCAATGCAGCAGTCTGGAAGCCAGGACAGCCTGGCTCCTCTGCTTGACCGCTCCTCCCTCTTGGAAGAGGGGAAGGGTCTCCACCCCTTCCCCATGGCCTTCAGGAGGACACAGGGCTGCATTGGGAATGTGGGAGTCCCTATTAAACAAAGCACAAGACATGGATCGGAGTGTGTCCTGGATGTGGGTGTTTCTGGGTCAAACTTTCATTTGAATAGTTTTGAATTGCAGGAGTATTCAAATACCAAACAAGGGAAATTGTTTTGGCTTTTTGATTCAGGATCTCATATATGTAGCCTGGGGTTCTCCGGGGCTCACTGAAAGCTAAGGATGGCCTTGAACTTTTTCCCATTCTTCGTGCCTCTATCTCCTAAGAGTTAGGAACATACCAAGCTGTGGAAAAGCTGTTTTTAAAGATTTTAAAAATTGTGTGTGTGTGTGTGCCACATGTGGTGTCTCAGAGGCCAGAAAAGGGTCTCAGGTCCTCTGGAACTGCGATTACAGGCAGCTGTGAGCTGCATGTGGGACTGAGAGCCAAACTTGGGTCCCTTGCTGCTGAGTCATCTCTCCAGCTTCCGGAGCAAGTTGTATTGAAAACAACAACAATATATATAGATGAGTGTGTGTGCGCACATTCGTGTGTGTATACCAGGGAGGGGGCTCATTTGATAGAGGTGCTTGGCTCTGAACCTAGCAACCTGAGTTTGATCCCTAAGACCCATATGGTGCTGTCCTCTGACCTCCACACATGCAGCTTGGCACACTTGGACACACACACACATGCAAATAAATGTTAAGAAAGAAAATAACAGGAAGAAAAGCATCACGGGCTCAGTAACACAGCTGAAACCTACAGAGAAGCCTGGGCAAGCCCAGACCACAGTCAATAAATTGACTCGGAAGGCTTTTTGCTCTGGGGCCATACAACGACCACACCATCCACAGTGTGTGCCTCACTAGTCTACTATGTAGACTACAATCTCACCTGCGTTTCCCATGGGGGTCACAGAGGCCCAGAGTCACTAAGATGTGGCTCTGAGAAGTGGGGCATGAAGCCTCTCTCTTTCCATGCCTGTCACTCTGTCACTCACAGGCACCCCCAGCCCTGCATGTGTGTAAGCTGGCTTTTCACTGGCAGCATCCAGGATAACCGATGTGAGACTGCAGCCCAGCAGGATTCTTCACTAGGTCTTTGTTTTGCCATCTGGACAATGGGATGGGTATGTGTCAGGGTCTCCTCTAGCTCTGTATTTTTAAAAAACTATTCTTTTTTTAATTTATTATTTTTATTTTATATGCATTGGTGTTTCAACCATTGGTGTCAGCACCCCCCCTCCCCCCAGAACTGGGGTTACAGATAGTTGTGAGCAGCCATGTGGGTGCTGAGAATTGAACCTGGGTCCTCTGGAAGAGCAGTCAGTGCTCTTAACCACTGAGCCATCTCTCCAGTCCCTAGCTCTGTATTCTTACAATATGAGCTCTGGGAACACTTGGGTTCTAAGAAGCTGGAGGCGGAGACAGGAACAGCTTCCCTGGATTCATTGCTCACACAGTTGCTCTAAACTGCAGAGGGCTCAGCAGTCCAGAAAGGGGATTGCCATGCCGCCTTGGCCAAGACCCTGTCTCCCGGAAGATCTGGCTTGGGGTCTCGGTCTGACCAAGGAGGTCTTTTGAGAGCACCTTCTCTTCTGTGTCTGGCAGGACAACCCACCAGCTAGTTCCTGGGACCCTAGGTCTCTAAGATGTGGGACTGAGGGACTTGAAATACAGGACGGTGCCAGGCAAGCTGAGAGCAGTGACTCCTGTGGCCTCCCATCATGCCTGCACAGGGAACTTGACATGTTTCAGGTGAAAACAGCTGACCTGTCAGGGTCACATGACCTGTCAGGGTCACAGCTGCTCCATGGAGGAGCTAGTCTTCAAATTCAGTCCTAAGACATCAGAGGTACTTGACACAAAACTGGTTGGTGGCCCAAGAATCTCAGAATTCATACAGGACAGGGTAAAACTAGACTGGGGCCCGGGAGGAGGTTGGTGGCTGGGAGCTGACTCTAAGGTCCCTCTCCCTGGGCTCCCTATATCTGAAATACCATTGTTCTCATCCCATAGAGGTCAGAGGTGTGACCTATGCTGTCGACCCCACCCTTAACTTACTGGATAACCTGAACAAACATGGCTTCTCTGAGCCTTCGTTTGTCCTAACTAGAAAATGGGAATTTTTATCTTTGAATTTCATTACCTTTGGTAGTTATAGGGAGAAGAGAAACACATGAAAGTCGGCAGCTGGCGTTACTGCATTTCTAAACTCAGCCGTTCCTGAAGTCTGTGTGGGCTGCTGAGCGATAAAACCAATAAATATCAATAAACACCCTCTAGCCCTGGTAGATATTCCTGTACTCCTAGCATTTGGGAGGCTGAGGCAGAAAGACCATGAGTCTGAGGCTAGCCTGGCCCACATAGTAAGACCCTGCCTTGCTAAGGAGCTAGGGTGATAGCTCAGTTGGAAACATGCTTGTTTTGTCAAGCATGAGGATCTGAGTTTGAGCCCAGGAACCAGGTAAAAAGGCTAGTGTGATAGTGATGCTTGTATCTCAGTGCTGGTGAGGCAGAGACAGGCGAAGGTCCCTGGGGCTCACAGGCCAGCCAGCTTAACGTGAGCTGCAGGCCAGTGAGAGACCATATCTCAAAACCAAAACAAGCACACAAAGAAAAAGATGGACAGTATCTAAGGAACGCTAGGTCTCCACATATGTACACAAATAACTACAAATTACTCAAGCCAACCAAACTAGTCTAAAAAAAAAAAAGCAAACAAATACATCCCCTTCTTGTTTAAGACAGTTGAACTGGGCTCTGGGACTACAATACACAGTCTTGGATGATTTGTGGCAGTTCCTGTGTCCTCCCCATTCAGGGACCCAAGGATATGCGTGTTAGGTGATTAATTAATTCAGCCGTTCTGCAAACATTGACTGACACGCACCATGTAATAGGTACTGCATAACACAGCGATGTGGCGATCAACAAGATACAGTGCAGGCCTCAGAGGACTTGCAATCCAGCCAGGGAAGCAGATAGGAAAACATACCAGCGTAATGAAGGGGAAGGAAGCCTGGAGAGAGGCTGCCAGATCCTGAGGCAGATGGAGCAGTGGCCAAAAAGAAAAAGGGATGGCCAAGTTATAAGTGGTCCCCCTGGGAAAGGACGTGGCGAATAAGGATCCAGGCTGTGAAAGCAGGAAACAAGAGGGGGTGATTCAAGGGGTACACCTGCTCTGTGTTGAGTCCTGGGTGGACATGCAGTTTCTGAGAGGAGGCAGGTGTGGTCCCACCCGAGGTTCCTGAGTGGGGTACAAGAAAAGTCTGTCTGCTGTGACACGAGGGGATGGTCAATTCTGAGTGTGAGAAGGAGTGTCAGACACACTTCCTTCTACAGATCTCTGTAAGCTGGTCTTTTCAATGAAGTGGGTGAGCAGAAACAGAGGTGCTCCTCAAGGTGTTCCAGCCTTCCAGGGAGGTGCTGGGAGGATGTGCCAAGTCCCAGGAGCAGGAACAGCCAGTGTTGTCTTCTAGGCAGGGAGGACTCTCACTTCCTGAGGTCAACTGTGAGTCTTTCTCAAAACAGACTCCAAGACAGCTTTATCTAGGTCTAACAGACATGCCGGACTCATGTGACCAAAGATAGCCATGAATGTTTTTATGATTATTGACACAAAATTCTAATCCTATTTTTTTTTTAATTTTCCGGAGCAGAGGACTGAACCCAGGGCCTTGGGCTTGCTAGGCAAGCGCTCTGCCACTGAGCTAAATCCCCAACCCCTCTAATCCTATTTAAAACAAAATACCTTTCTGCGTTTTTCCCTTGTAACTGGACTGTACAGTTTTCAGCATGAACTTCGTAGATGACATCATGTCACCGTGTCATCTGCTGGGTCTCTAGGAGGTGACGGACACCAGACAAGTGAGGAAAGGAAGCCAATACTGGGTGGGTACTGCCATGGGCCCTGGAGTTCATGCCTAGGGGCCCAGAGAGAGTGCCACAGGCTCAGCACTTGCCTTAGGGGGTGATGGGACTGGATTCAGGGCCTCCACTGGATGAAGAAGGTTGTCTCCAAGGTAGCTGCTTCCCACGGTGTCAGCTTGCCCCACTGGCTAAGACCTGCTCAGATGGACAGAATGCCCTTGCGATACATCCAGGATCTGTGTACTGATGGCCCCTGGGGTCCTGAGTGGGGCAGAGGCCTGGAGCATTCTCCACTGCCTGGCAACATGTGGACCTAGCCTCTCTGTTCTTCATTTTCCTCACCTGCAAAAGAGAACAGATGGAGACACTTCCTGCAGAGGACTCATCGGGATACGGGATGCTCGGCAGCAGGCTTGGAAGCTAGCTTTGCAAACGGTTGCTGTCATGATTTGATTTTTTCTTGTATATGAGTGGTGTATGCATGGGTAGGTATGTGCACCTCTATGTGCATGTGTGGAGGCCAGAGATGGACATCAGTTGTTTTCCTCAAGACCTTTCCACCTTATTTTAAGATTTATTTAGCCTGGTGGTGGTAGCACGTGCCTTTAATCCCAGGGCCTAAGTAGCAGAGGCAGGAGGAACTCTGTGAGTTCAAGGCCAGCCTGGTCTACAGAGCAAATTCTAGGACAGCCAAAGCTACACAGAGAAACCCTGTCTCAAAAAACAAACAAGCAAACAAAAGATTTATTTTTATTTTATATGTATGAGTGTTTTATCTGCATGTGTGTGTGTGCAGTGCCCGTGGAGGCCAGCAGAGGTCATCAAATCCTCTGGAACTGGAGTTAAAGAGAGTTGCAAGCTACCAAGTGGGTGCTGGGAATTTAACCCAGGTCTCCCAGTGTTCTTAACTGCTGAACCACCTCTCCAGCTCCTCCACCTTATTTTTTGAGACAGTATCTCTCACTGAAACTGAAATTTACCGAGTGGCTAGAGCACCTGGCCAACCAGTCACAGAAATCCCCCTGTCTCTGCCTCCTAACATTGATATCACAGGTCCTTACCACCATGCCCAGGTTCTTGTGTGAGTGCTAGGGACCCGAGTTCAAGTCCTCATGCACTGAGCCATCCCCCTGGGCCATCCCCCTAGCCTAGTGACCTGATTTGATTCTTCAAGGCCTGTAAATAGCTCTGAGGTGCTAAGATAGGCAAGGATGGATAGCAGAGCTAGTGGGGGAGGGGCCAGGGCAAGGGTGGAACAGGAACAGCCTCAACTGTTAGCCCAGGAAATGAGGACAGAAGACGTGTGTCTGTGGGATGCTGGGAAGGGGGCTAGGCAGTTGGAGAGGAGGGGTTTGTGATTGTACCCTCTTGGCTTACCCACCCCTTGCCTCAGCCAGGTGGTTCATTCACTCATCCATTTACATAGAGCATCCTCATAACTTCTCTGGGCTAAGTGCTCTCCTTGGAGGTAGGCCTTGGCCAGCAAAGAGCTCTTGGTCCAAACGGGAATTACAGCTGGTAGAAATAATGAGACACCAGGTAAAGGCAGAGGTTTGGGGGAGGAGGGATAGGGGAGCTGAGGGGGCTCAGTACATGATGCTCCAGGAAGGCAGGCATTTAAGGTCTGGGCTTGATGAGAAGGACCAAGATAGGAGAGCAGAGGAGAAGCCAGGCCAAACTTGGCAGAGGCAGGGAGGTGCTGTTCACAGGGAGTGCTGACGGAGGGCTGAGGCTAATGTCTGAGGCTCTGAAAGGCAGACCCGGGTGTTCAGTCCCCGCAATCACACACAATCACATTTATGTACAAGCTCATTTATGTTTCAAAGTCCCATGCTACAGGGAAGACAGTCAAAATAGCCTGCTCTCACCCAGTGCCAGCAGGGGACATTGAACAGGCCAAAGGTGTGTTGAGTTGGGTCCCCATAGGCAAAAAAGGACTCTTCTGTGGGTGGTTTATAAAGAAGCTGCTCCCAAGCAGGCAAGAGACAGGTAGGGTGGGGGTGCCACCAGGAGTCGAGGAAGCCAAGCCGAGGTACATGCACTGGTCCTTCTCTGCTGCATAACACCCAGCCACCAGACTAGTGTCTGAAACAAGCATCAGTATCTTCCAGGTTCTGTCAATCAGGGATTCAGGTGACCTCACAGGGTGCACTTGGCCTAGGTCACGTGACCCCACAGACGCTATGGGCCACATTGACAGCCATGGGAAGGTCCACTCTGGGGAGGACATACCTCAAACCCACTCTTGTGAGTGTGGACACATCTCATTTCCTCCCAGCTGCTAACCAGAGGTACCAGATCCCTGCCCCATGGCTACTCCACAGGACCGCCCTTCACTAGGCAACTGGCTTCCCGTAGAACGAGAATGCTGGAGGGGGTAAAGGGCAAGAGACAGTCCCCTAAGATGGAAGCCATGGGCCTGGCTTGGAAGCAATGTCATATTATAGCCTGCACTCAGAGGGAGGGGGTCACACAGGGTGTGACCACCAGGAAGCCACTGTACAAGGGCCATCTTGGAGGCGGCCCACCTCAGTGAGATTTTAGACAAAGTCTTAATGTCATCAGACCCTGTGAGGGACTCTGGGCTGAACTGGCACTTTAAATGTATCCAGTGTCAGAGCTAAGGGAACTGGGCTGGTACCCTCCTCCTGCCCGTCACAATGTTCCTGAGATGAACTTCACTGCCAACACTGCAGACTTGTGGAGTGGACAGGGAAATCCCAGGAGGGACGGGCCTCTGAAGGTCATCAACGTCAATGCTTAGATGAGAAGCGCAGAGAAGGTGAGAAAAACATACAAAAACAGCAGAAGACCCAAGAGGACTAACAGTGTCTCCAAAAACAAAGAGATTTAGAAATAGTTACTGGCATCAAGAATATGTGTGTGTTGGGGGTGGGGTGGGAGGACGGCTCAGTCAGAAAAGAGCCTGCGGTGTGGCTGTGAGGACTGGAGTTGGAGCGCCCAGCACCCACACAAAACCCAGTCGTGGTGGTCCGCATCTGTAAGCCCAGGGCTGTGACGGGGGAGTGGGGAGGAGGAGATAGGCAGATCTCCCGAGCCCAAAGGCCACCCAGCCAGGCTGAATCAATCAGCCCCCAGTTCAGTGAGAAAAATCTGTCTCAAAAAGTAAGGTAGAAGGAAGACAGGTACCCACTGTTGACCTCTGGCCTCCCCACGCACATCACACACATGATGCCTGGGGGGAGAGAGAGAGAGAGAGAGAGAGAGAGAGAGAGAGAATAAGAATATCTGGACCCTTAGGCATCATTTACACGTTTTTCTAGTTTGCTTTCTATGCTCATGATAGAACACTGATGGAAAGCATTTTGGGGGTAGGGTTCATTTGGCTTACAGGTTACAGTCCATCATCAAGGGAAACAAAGGCAGGAACCCAAGGAAGGAATCTGGAGGCAGGAACTGAAAGAGAGGCCATGGAGGAATGCTGCTTCCTGGCTGATTCTACAGACTTGTTCTGATGCCTTTTCGTTTTGTTTTGTTTTGTGTTTGGTTTCTCAAGACAGGGTTTCTCTGTGTACCCCCGGCTGTCCCAGAATTTACTCTGTAGACCAGGCTGGCCTCGAACTCACAGAGATCCACCTGCCTCTGCCTCTCAAGTGCTGGGATTAAAGGCATGCGCCACCACTGCTTCCACTGCCTTGCTATATAACCCAGGACCACCTGTCCAGAGCTGGCTCCACCCACAATGAGTGAGGCTTTCCCATGTCAATCATTAATCAAGAAATCCCTTTTCAGAGTTGCTCACAGACCAGTCTGATGGAGGTAATTCCTCAACTGAAGTTCCCTCTTCCCAGGTAGCTCTAGTTTGTGTCAGGTTGACAAAAAACTAACCAGCACACGTCTCAGATTTCCTCCCACAGGTAGATACAAGAAAGCAGCCGCCAAGATGTCCATTATGGTTCACTGGCACACAGTTAAGAGAGTCGATAGGAAGAGACTTCTCCAAGACATTCTGAAAAGAATTAGAAAGAATTAGGGGGTTGTGGGGAGAGGCTGGAGAATAAGAGTACTCGCTTTTGCAGTGAACTGCCTGGCCCACAACCACCTGTAACTGCAGCTCCAGGGGATCTGACACCTTCTTCTGACCTCCGTGTGTGTGTGTGTGTGTGTGTGTGTGTGTGTGTGTGTGTGTGTGTGCAAGTAATTTTAAAAAAGAGAAAAGGGGGTGGAGAGATGGCTCAGTGGTTAAGAGCACTGGCTGCTTTTTAAAGAGGTTGCAGGTTCAGTTCCCAGCATCTACAGGCCCAACTGTCTGTAACTCCAGTTTCAGACCCTCTTCTGGCCTCTTCGAGCACTTCATGAATGTGGTGCACAAACACACATGTAGGCAAAGCACTCATACATATAAAAGTAAATAAATCCTTAAGCAATTTTTAAAAAGAATCAAGGTGCAAAATCTTGGCTGTATTGGAAAGGAATTATTTGTGTGTATCTGTTGGCAAAGCTGTGGATTGTCAGACCAGAATAAACAATTATTATTGGTGAAAGGGGGACTGGGAGCCTGGGGGCAATCCCACACCTCAGTAGGAACTATTACAGTGTGTGTGTGTGTGTGTGTGTGTGTGTGTGTGTGTGTGTGTGTGTATGTGTGTGTGTGTGTGTGTTACTTCTGTAATTGTCTTCGACTAGTTTTCAAGCAAAAGAGAGTGAATCTGGAAATCCAGGTTCCTGGAAGCCACATGCATCTCTCTTTGTCACCCAACTCTGATGCCCTGAGAACCCAGCAAAGGCTGTTTCTGGCCCAGAATCATCACTGGAGAAACTGGTTTGGCTTCAAGGGACAGTGCACCCTAATTTGTTTGTTTTGAGGTCCATTCCCCTTCCTCAGCAATCCTGGTATGGACCATAACAAGGTCTGCGTTTGCAGCTGACATCCTGCCTGTGTTTTCTTAGCATCTCCATTGTCTGTTTGGTATCCATTCATCTAAGGGCCAGCCTAACAGCTGAGGTGGTGACATCTGCCCTGGATCCACACCATACTCTCACCACTTCCTTTAGCTGACTGCAAACCCAAGACCTTAAGTCAGTGCATGGCCAGCTAGAGAGACAGCTGGAGTCTGTTCTGTGGCCACAGCTCGGGGACTAGTCTCACAAGTGGAGCTGTTGCCCTGCCCAGCCTTCCCCACAAACTGCCTTTGAGCCAGGATGGATTCAGGCCATCTCTTGTGTCCCCGCCCAAGCCCTTCTCTGGCTGTGCTACACTGCAAAGTCTTGTGGATTGTGTGCTGCTGTCCCTGTACAACGTGACATGTCCCCCTCATGCCAGCTGCCTGTCACCAGCAGGGTTTATTGTCTTGCCCATGCCCTGACCATGCCCCACAGTGCAGAAGACTTTGAAATCACCTCTGGTGTTGGCTCAAAAACCAGGCTGGAACAACCCTCTACCTACGAGCATCTCATCCAGTAGAAAAGGCAGCGGCATGAAGGGTTAGACCGGCATATACCCACCCTGGCTCAGTGTGCCAGGCCTGCGTGCAGGCTGCAGAGAGGTGCGTGCCAAGCGTAGTACCTGCCGGCTTCCCTGCCCGCCTCACACAGGCACAGCCTTCTGCCACTGTTCTTCATCCCCTCCCACTGCCCCCTGCCTTTTGTGAGACTGTGTGCTGGTCTGGGTGTCTCCCTCCGGCCCTTAGCTTCTGCACCTCATCTTATTTCCACTGTTACTCCAGTCTCAAACCCGTAAGCCACGCAGTAATCCAGCACTCAACAGTGGAAGGGGAGAATCAAGGAACCTGAGTCAGGCTCCGAATAGAGAAGTTACTTTCCAAGCCCCCAGGCCCTGGAAGTGACAAGGACAAATAGGGGTGCTACCTCTCCCCCCTCTCCAGGAGTTCCAGCACCAGCGGGGGCTCCACCTGGTTTAGGAGTGGTCCCTCTGCCTACCCTCTGTCCCTAGTCTCAGTGGGCAGCCCAAGGGTCCTCCCTAGATGCTGGAGAGTGTTCCACATGAAAGAAGGAGGCAGCCACCACCAGGGAGGGGACAAAGCCGGTGGCCTCATCCCTGCCTCCTCCAGAGCCGCTGCATCCGCAGCCCACCACAATCTGCAGCCCACTTCAATTAGCCCACAGCCTACACACCAATTATTGTGTCAATCACCGCACCAGCAAAGCTGAAGAGGTTTGGAGGAGACAGGGAGAGGGAGGGCCGGGCTGAGGCAGCCTGCCCACCTGTACTGGATGAAACCGGTAAGGGCCTGAGAAAGCACTGATTGAGACTCCTTTCCTTCCCTCTAGCTTGCTTGAGAGCTCAGGCTACCCCTCCCCCATTGTTCTGGATTCTTTCCAGCAAAAGATCCAGAGGGCCTCCCACCTAATCCCAGTGTATGCCCTGCTCAATTTTTATGGGTGCCTCGGTATCCCCATGCACTAGAGTGTACATTCTGAGTAGAAGGGAGCTGGTATCTCCTAATATTCAGTAAATGAATTGTGTCATAAATAAAAGCACATCTGTTACAATGGGAATCAAAATAATACTCCAGAAGACAACAGCAAGGAGTCAGATGTCCAGAGCACTAGAGGACTGGATCAATAAATGCTCCAGCCACTCATCTGACGCGTCTGATGTCACTGTCGTCTGGGTCTGGTCCCTGGACTGGTTGGCGGTCACCCCGTGGGAGGCTGGCTTGGTTCCCCGGAGCTCACAGACTGCTTGCTGTGACTAGATCGTTGAGCTTTGTCCTCTCTACATGATACCTCATTTTTCGGGTCCCAAAGTCTTTCAGACCTTGAAAAATCTGAGGGATGCACAAGAGAGGAATGAAATATGGAGCTGAGTAAAGGCAGAAGGGGATGAAGTGGTCCCAGGCCCTGCCCTTGAGGTGTGTCCTGCCCCACAGAGCAGACAGACAGCATCCTTCCCCTCTTTATTCTTACTAGTTGTCCTCACACGCTGGACAGGCTCACCTTAGGTTGCTCTCCCCAGCCTTCTTTGGTCTGGTGCTTTGGGGAACCCTTCCCCTCTTGATTTTCTGGCTATGGAGAGGCAAATTCACCACACTGTCCCAGCCATTCAGTGGTTGGCCAGAGTACTCTATCAGCTTAACCATAGCAGGTGGTCCAAGCAAAGCGGAACCCTAGCAATCCAGTCTGAGGTTGCTATAGAGACCCTGGAGAGGGACAGTTAGGAGAACTGATACTTGAACCAACAGATTAAATCTTCTCCAGCCAGTTGAAGTCGAACTTCTATCTATTGTAACCGAGTCTTCTTTCCAAACTTCTCTCACAAGCCACTTAGTTACAAATTAATTAATCAATTAATTAAAATGTAATGTGGATACTATTAGAAACACTCAGGTGCAGGAGGCCGGAGAGATGGCTCTCATTTAAGGACACATACTGCTCTTGCAGAGGACCTGTTGGGTGACTCACAACCACCTTGTAACTCCAGCTCCAGAAGATCCAATGCCCTCTTCTGTCCCCATGGGTCCTGGCACTCACATGGGCACATTCATACACATACTTAACAATACAATAAATCATCCAGGCATGGTGATGCATGCCTTTAATCCTAGCACTTAGGAGGCAGAAGCAGGCGGATCTCTGTGAGTTCAAGGCCGGCCTGGTCTACAGAGTGAGTTCCAGGATAGCCAGGACTACATAGTGAGGCCCTGTCTCAATAATAATAATAATAATAATAATAATAATAATATAAATCATTTTAAAATACGTAAATGAAGCACAGGTACAAAGGCAATGTCCACCCTTTTCTTCTCATCTGTCTCTGTGTCATGTCTACAATGACAAGTGTTACTTTCACAACAAGAAAGAAAACAGCATTTGCTCTAAAATGGACAATTCATCCTGATATTAGGATGTAATAATGAATGACAAGAGCCAGAGCCGGAAGTTCATTCTGAGTCTGTCTACAAGGCCCATGGCAGGCAGCTGGCATCCATAGCCCTGGAGGGCAGAAGAGCTGACACCATGGTGATATGGACTGGGCAGGTCCCAGGAGCTTCTGGGCTGGTGAGAACAGTGCCCATCTCCCTGGTGGTGGTCTCCAGGGTGCAGGAAGCTGTGGAGCTGAGCCCGTCAGGAGGTGTGTATTTCACTTGATGTGTGCTAGCTTGGGTTAGCTCCTGACGCTGAGTCAGTGCCTGAGAGCATCTGTGAAGACAAAGGGTAGTTTGGGTTCCTTGTTAAAAGGGCTGTGGTCAATAAGCACAGAGGCATCTGGTGGGGCAGTGTCTGGCTAGAGTGGGGCAGGAAAAAGAAGAGAGAACCTGCTGTAGGAAGATACCAGATGTCAAACTCTCCACACATATATGCACACACATGCATGCACCCATGCACAGATGAACAAGTATGTACATCACACATACATACAATTTATAGGAAGGGCGATGGATCAGGGTCTCACTATGTAGCCCTGACTGGCCTGGAACTCACTATATAGACCAGACTGGCCTTGAACTCCAGGGATCCTCCCACCTCTCAAGTGCTGGGGTTAAAGGCGTGGGCCACCATGCCCAGCTATCACACAAGTCTTTAAACTAGCAATCCATATTCCTATCTGTGGGTAACTCTAAGGCCCTTCGCTGGTCCACTGGCCTCTCAAATTTTATATGAAGGGTCTTTCAGATGACTTTAAATGAAATAACTCAAAACAGTTTCAGTTAAAAAGTAAAATGATGTAAGAAAGGGTTACAGGGCCCCCAGCCATCTCCCGTCACCACCTCTGCTAAGCTTCCTGCTCCTGGGGACCCTTGCAGAGATTCTGGCTGCTCTCGGGAGTCTGTCTCAGAGTATCAGGGTCTGGGCAATCTAAGGGCTGCTTCCTTCTGGAACAAAGAGCCTGGTAGTTTGGAAAGAAAAGTCTTGCTTTCCCAGCAAAAGTGGTTTCCTGCCATCAATGGGCGGACCCTCCTCGTGGATGGATACCCCTTTCCACAGGACTAATTATAGATTTATTAATATTTATGGGCCTCTCGTCACAGCCGATAGATCTTGTTCGAGGACATTAAGCCTTATCTCCCTCCCTCCAGAAAGGGGCATTGAAAGCCAGCTCTAATTGGGTAACCCACAATCAAGATAGAGAGGAAAAATGGCAATAGCTTGCCTGTTGCCATATATTAAAATATGGTCCTCCCCTCTCAATGATTATCTGTAGAATTAATAATCTTGCTAGTCCAGGTTTGGGCCCTAATAGCAGGAAACCGTATTAAATACTTTGCTAAGAGCAATCAGCTTTTTGATAAGGCTAATGGCCCTAGCCCTGGCTATTTCTCATGCTGAGTGTTCTGTTCCTCATCCAGCAGAAGCCCAGCCGCTTTGTCCAGCTCTCCTGTCATTTAAAGCCAGCAACATGGCGCCATCTCCTGGGAGGGCTCCCTGCTGCCTCTTCTCATCGCCAGCCTGGCCTGGCCTGGAAGGCGTGGAGTGGGGATGAGGTAGCTGGTCACATTGCATCTGCAGTCAGGAAGAGAAGGAGGAACGCTGGTTCTCAACGTGCATTGTCTTCTTCATTTAATCCAGCCCCTGGTCCCAGGCCATGGAACAATGCTGCCCATATTTAGGGTGGGTCTTCTCACTCCAGTTAGCCGGGTCTAGAAAATCCCTGTCAGTCATGTTTACAGGTTTGTTGCCATGGTAACCACAATCCTATCAAGTTGACAATGAAGGTTAGCCATCATGTGCTCTGTCTGGGCTCAGTCTCCGTATCCATAAAAAGGGGCTAGAAGTCCCTGTAACTGCTCTTTTGAGCTTTGAACGAGACTGTGTAGACAAAAGAGAGAGCCCGCACAGACGGTGCCCACGGTGACCAGCTTACCTGTTGCTACATTCCCCGGCATCCGCTTCCGGAAACCATTCTGCCTGACTTCATCTGACCTTGCCTTGTGGTGTTTGGACTTGGCACATGTCAGTAAGTGCTTCCGTGTCTCCTCTCTGCCACCCTAGACTGGGCTGTAGGTTCTCGGGGACTGATGTGCCCAGCTTTGCCATTTCCCAAGGCCCCGGGTAGCTGACATGAAACTTGACACAGAGTCAATGCCCAGATGTTGCCTCAGTATGACTCGAGTGTGTAACACCCACTGTGTGCCTTGAGTGTGTAATACCTACTGTGTGACAGACCCTGGTGCCAGGGAACTTCACAGAGATTAACTCACAGTAACCAGGGACTGCCAAGAGCCTGCTGCCACCAGCACCAGGGAACTAGAGAGGGCCATGCTTCTGCTTCCTGAGTTTGCCTCCGGCAGCCCCGGTGGTCGTAGTGATGGCTTCCTTTCCCCAAGGTAGAAGCTACGGCCTGCTGCGTCACCACTCTATCTAGGCTCTCCCCAAGAGTGTCCTCCCTTAAGGAGACTACTGTGATTCTCATAAGAATGATGGGAAGGAAGGGAGGGAGGGAGGAAGGGAGAGAGAGAGAGAGAGAGAGAGAGAGAGAGAGAGAGAGAGAGAAAAGAAAAGAGAAAGAACGAGAGAGAAAAGAGAAAAAGGAAGAAAGGAAGGAAGGAAGAAAGAAAGAAAGACAAAAGAATGATGGGCACTGAGGTTCTGAGAGGTGACGTGACCTGATTGGTCACACAGAAGATAAGTGGAGGTTCTGGGGTTTGAAGCCAGGTCCATCCAGAGACTCTAGTTTTTTTGATGACTCAGCCCCTGCTGTACAGCCACCATTCCTGACTTCTGTGCTGTGTCTGGGAGGTCAGCACCCTGACAGTCTGTTCCATGGTAGTTGACCCTTTGTCCTGAGAGGCAGGCCACTCTGGGATCTTTTCTCTGCTTTTTTAGGCTTCACTTCCAATCACCAGCCAGAACCTAATTTCAACAACCACAGAGTCCCGTTTCTGAGATCCAGACCCTGTACTGCCCAACTCTGACCCTGGTGCCCTTGGGGGAGGGGCCTGAGCCTACCAGGTCTCCCTCCTTGGGCTACAAGCATCCGGGTTGTGAGGCAGAGGGTTGAATTCTCCTCTGTGGGAACTAATGTGTGTGACAGAAGCACTGTGGGGAGGAAGGAAAGCTCTTGGGTGAAGTAGGGCAGGAGGCCTGAGGACTGGTGCGCAGGCCCTGAAGGAGATGGGTTCACCAGGGAGCCAGCGAGTGGACGAGGGATTGCCAACATCTTGGGGGCTGCAGGACCAGGGAACCCAGGTGGGCCAAGCAGTCTGTAGGTCTCCAGCAAACACGGCCACGCCCCAGGTGGAGCTCCGGGAGTCCAATCGGCGAGAAAGAGGAGGGGTTATATGAGCGAGAATTGTTGAGACCATGATTGGAAAAAGCACAGGGACAAATAGCCAAACTAGTGGAAACACATGAACTATGACCCAATAGCTGAGGAGCCCCCAACTGGATCAGGCCCTCTGGATAAGTGAGGCAGTTGATTAACTTGAACGGTTTGGGAGGCCCCCAGGCAATGGGACCGGGACCTGTCCTTAGTGCATGAGCTGGCTGTTTGGAACCTGGGGCCTATGCAGGGACACTTTGCTCAGCCTGGGCGAAGGGAGGAGGGGACTGGACCTGCCTCAGTTGAATCTACCAGGCTGAGCTGAATCCCCAGGGGAGTCCTTGCCCTGGAGGAGATGGGAAGGGGGGGGGGGGTGGGGGAGGGGGGGACGGGAGGAGGGAGGACAAGGGAATCCGTGGCTGATATGTAAAATTAAATTAAATTATAAAATAAATTTAAAAAGAAAAAAAAAAAGAAGAGACACAGATCACGTGGGCAGCAAGACCAGAATTAAAGCTAGTGGATCAAATCCAGGGGTTAGGTCATGCTGTCAGATGCACTGGGCCTGGCTCGCCCTTGTGTGTAGGCAGGCCGAGAGGCAGCAGTGGTACAAGAACCCGGAGTCCAAGAAGAACCGATTTCCCCTCCTGCTGCTGGCACCTGTCACCAAGACAGCTATGAGGTGGCTGCCGACAGCTACCACAGCCGCTCACCATCTCAGGAGTCCTGACAGCTGCTCCAGCTGCCTCTCGTCAGGGAAAACACACATCTGAGACCAGACTGATGAGGCTGTCTCCAGACAGGCATCAACGAGGAAGAGGGGGCAGGCCACGGATTGTCATTACACCACATCCCCTGCCCATCTCCCTGGCGCCACCCGACAGGAGACTTTGAATCATCAGAGAGCCACGGAGGGCCTCTCTAGAGATCTCTGACCCCAGTGGTGCATGCACCTGCACAGACATGCCTTAAGCAGACCTGAGAGCTGTCTATGCACAGATGACAAGCGTAGATTTGCGCTCAGCCTCTGACATGCAGCATGCAGCCAATGCTCACACTCTGGAGATTAGGGGCTTGCACAAGAGCACATGTGTATACATGCAGGTTTTCAACACAAAAGAGGCAGATGTGCAGGCATTCATGGTTTAGCTCCTACATAGCCATGAAGCTGAACATTCACACACCCATATTTACAGATGCACAGGCAATGCATGGGGGTCTCGGTCTGGACTCATTCAAAGAGAGCATCTAGGAAGGTAGTTCAGGTAAGACACCAGGAAGGTCAGAGGGAAATCAGGATGAGAAACATGGGTGAGTTTTTGTGGGCATTTGAATGTAATTGGCTCATAGGGAGTGGCACTATTAGGAGGTGTGGCTTTGTTGGAGTAGGTGTGGCCTTGAAGGAAGTGTGTCACTGTGGGGATAGACTTTGAGGTCTCACATATGCTCAAGTCACATCTAGTGTCTCAGTTCACTTCCTGATGCCTTCAGACCAAGATGTAGAATTCTCAGCTCCTTCTCTAGCACCATGTCTGCCAGCATGCCCCATGTCCCACTATGATAATGTCTGAATGCTAATGGACTGAACTTCTGAACTGTAAGCCAGCCCCCAATTAAATGTTCTCCTTTATAAGAGTTTCTGTGGTCATAGTGTCTCTTCACAGCAATAGAAACCCTAAGACAGTTACCATGGGGCCTTCCTCAGGACACCCACCAACAGATCCTATAGGACACACTTCAGATTCATCCCACTGAACAAAACATATTCTGTCTTATCATATCATAGTGGAATAAAACGAAGTCAGTAGTAAGAGAAACTACAAGAATTGTACAGATACTTAGAGACTGAACACTTTTGAATGACCTCAGTGGACCTTGGAAGAAATCAGAAATTTAAAAATACTTAGAATCAGCCAGGTGGGTGATGGCACACACCTTTAATGCCAGTACTCAGGAGGCAGAGGAGGTGAATTTCTGTGAGTTCAAGGCCAGCCTGGTCTACATAGTGAATTACAGGCCAGCCAAGACCCTGTCTATAACAATAATGTGGTGATGATGATGATGATGATGATGATGATGATGATGAAAAAAACAGAGATATCTCAACTAAATAACCTAATGATGCAACTCATGATCTTAAAAAAAAAAAAGAAGAAGAATCCAAACTCCAAAGCAATAGACCGTAACAAAACTAAAGACTGGGGCAGAAATTGGTGTGATGGAGTCTAAAGAATGATACACAGAATCAACCAAGCAAAAAGTTGGTTCTTTGGAAAGTTTAACAAGTTTGACAAATCTCTAGCCAAAATAACTAAAAAATAAAGAAGACCTGAATGAACAGAAGTAGAGATAAAAGAGGCGGTGACAAAGGATTCCTCTTGGCTACTGTGAACAGCGCCACTGTGGGCATGTCTGGACACTGTGTGAAGCTGTTTCCATGTGCCTTGGTGTGTACCCAAGACCAGAATCACCGAGTCATGTGGGAACGCTATGTCCAACTTTCAGAAGTCGGTGAACTGTTCTGTAAGAGGCTGATCTACTTTACATCCCTGTCAGTGATGCACAAGGCACACTTATCAGCAACATGGGTGCTGAAAACTAAACTTGGATTCTCTGCGAGAGCTGCATACACTCTTAACCACTGAGGTATCTCTAGCCCCCAGCCTCCTCTTTTAAAATGGGAGTGCTTACAGCAGGGGCATATGAGTTTTGTTTTGTTGTGTTTTCATCTTCGTTCATCTAAAGTGATTTGAGAGGCAGAGGCTCAGTTGGTAAAGTGCTTGCCTAGCACAAAGCCCTGAGTTTGATCCCAGGGTATGGGGCCACACATCTGTAATCCCAGCTTTCAGAAAGGGGAGACAGAAGGATCAAGAGTTGAAGGTCATCCTCAGCTACATAGTGAATTCAAGGCTAGCCTGGGCTACATAAGACTGTCTCAAAAATAAAACAAAAAGATAGTGTTTCATAATTTTATGTTTCTTTGGCTCACTGATTGACAGTGTGCTGTTTAGTCTCCATGACTGTGCATCTCCCAGATCTCTTCCGTTGTGATTTCTGACTTCTGTGAGGTCACACAACACTCCTTGTATGATTTAAAGCCTTGCAATACATGATTCTTGCTTTGGGAGCTAACCTAGCATCTGTCCTGCTTGTGGACCTGGGAAGTGACTGTTGCTGAGGAGATTTCTCTACCAACACCTGCTAGGTCCAGTTACCAAGAGTGTATTCACTTTCAATCTTGGTCCTCTGCATGGCTATTCCAGCCATTTAAAGAAATTCTCATTTAAGTTACAGCATTTTTCAGCTGCAGAGTTTTTACTTTTTAAATAAAATAAATTATTATTTGACATTGACTATTCAGTAAGATATCACTTCCATCCTTTCCTCCATTTCTTTCATAAAATTTCACTTATTTATGCATTCATTCATTCATTCATTTAATGTGTGTGTGTGTGTGCGCGCGCGTGCGCACACACACATGCTTGTGGACTTGCAGGCACATACATGACAGTGTGGGAGTCAGAGGAGAACTTTCAGGGGTCCATTCTTTCTTTCTACATCTGTGAGGGAGGGTCTCTCTTCTGTGGCTGAGCTGTGTCCTCCAGGCTAGAGGGCCTGAGAGCTTCCTGGAGGTTTCCTGTCTCCACTTCTCATCTAGCTTTGAGTATGCTAGGATTACAGATGTGCACCACTGCATCTGGCTTTTTACGTGAGTTCTGGAGATTGAACCTGGCTCAGCAGCCTTGAATGGCTGGGACTTTTATCTGCTGAGTCAATCCTCTAGCCCCCAGGCTTGTTCCTCCAAACTGTCAGGTACGCCTTTTCAATAAATAAATAAATAAATAAATAAATAAATAAATAAATAAATAAATAAAAGCAAGCTCTGTTTTACTCAATTCCTTATTGCCATGAGAGAGTGCTTGATGGAAACAGTGTAAGGGTGGTAAGGCTCCTTTTTGCTCACAGCTTTAGAGGGTTCAGCCCATGGAAGCTGCCACACTAACTCATTGCTAATATTTTTCAACAAATGTCTCTGGGCTAGGCACACAGTGTGCTCTAACACAGGTCCCATGGAGGCAAAACTTTGCAAAACTTTGAATCAAAGCTTTTTGGCCAGGAGATATCAAATAGTGAAGGGTCCCTGCCCCCTCCAGTGGCCACTAGGCATCTGATTTACACTGTCACTGTTCAAGACTCTCAGAAGAGCCAATGAGCTGGCTCAGCAGATTAGAGCCTGAGGGACTGTGTTTGATTCTCACTCCATAATAAGTGTCCTGAAGACTTAAAAACAAGGAAGGTTTATTTTGGGGGTTCTGCAAAATCTGAGTGTCAGCCTGGATAAAAGGCAAGAATGACCGGCGTGCTGATTTGACACAAACAGTGGGTTCATATCACACTTCTCTGTCTTATTTAGTTCTCGTTGGCTAAGTTCCTTATGAAGCTACAACCTGCCTGAGGTCCAGCAGTGCCCATCCACAGTTTCCCCTCTATTAAACCTATAGGGGCTGTTTTGGTTCAAACTACCACAAGCTCTAAATCCATCATACACTGAAAATGGGCAATAATGATCTATTTCTTACAACTCCCTCTTAAAATTGTACTCTTATTGGGCTTATTTTCAGACTTACTTTAACTTTTTTTAATTGCTCTAACACTCTTTGACTCTCTTTACCATAAGACCGATGTTTCTGATCCAGTATCTAAAAGCATTAGATTATGCTGATGTGTTATAGGCATTTATTTATTGATTGCTTTTTCAGTGAGTTTTTCATTAGCCTCCTTATAGAAGGAATAATGCAGCCTCCTCCTACAGTTAATATCCCCACTACAGCTATGCGGTAAGTTAGGACTGAAGCCATCAACCTTTTCCATTTCCTAAGCTATACTTCCAGCCAATCTATAAATGGATCATCAATTCCTGAATTTTCTGCTAATTATTTGGCAAGGGTAGTTAATCCTTGAAGGGCCTTGGAAATTGTCCCATCAGAACTGTATGATTGGGAACAAAAGTGCAACATCATCCACCAAACATGATATAAACATCTCCCTTCCCTGCTAGCATCATGTTGAGTGTGAGCCTGTTGAAGTCATTTGGCTAGTGACATCCAGGTGGCTAGACACTACTTTAATCGCATCCCTGGTACAACGGACAAAGTCTTTGTTTATTACTCTACACTCTGGTTTACTGAATATAGCCAATTTGAATTCAAATCCTGTAGCAGTTTGGTTTTCATTTTAAATTTATTTGGAATTCCCCTGAGGATTCCTATAGAGTCATTGTCAACATCAAAGGGCTCAGGTACTGACCTCTTAGCTTTGGGATTAGCTTTGCTAGGAGGGGGAGAGTTGAAGGTCTGGGTAAAGGGTATGGTTCACTGAATATAGGGTCCAGTCGGGTGGTGGGCTTGGGCGGTTTCCTCTGTCCACAGTGTCACAATATGTCAGCTCAGGAGACACTAAGAGCAGAGTGGCTGTCATTTGTCCCTCTGTTGCTTAAGATATTTAGGAACTGGGTACCGACGTCAAAGTCCCCCACTGGGTGAGAGGATCCATGCTTCTGTCATGTGAGACATGAGAAGTAATTCACGTTCCTACTGAGAAAGGAAGGGGCTGTGATGCACTGGCCTGTACAGCCTGGAACAGGAGCAACAGACTCCAGCAAGTCGTATCTCCCCCCCGCCCCAAGCATCCTTATTCTAAAACAAGGTGAACACACAAACTACTGCTCTGGGTTCTGTGTTGCATCTGAAGGTGGAGGGTACTCCTTGCCCTGGGGGTGTCCCGCCTCACAAGCACATCAACCACTCTTATTGAGATATGTACTGTCCCTGTGACCCATTCCACCCAAGTACTCAGTTCTCCAACCTGTTTCCCCTTCCACGGTCTGTATCAAATCCTTGATCTTAAATTAAATATTTATGAATTTTGTCCCTGACTTTGTCACACAATGTGGAATGAGGAAGGGATTTTTTTTTTTTAGCACTCTGATAAAACACTGTGACCCAAAGCAACTTGGGAGAAGAAAGGGGTTTTTCTGGCTTACACTTCCCCATCACAGTTCACATGTGAGAAGCCAAAGCAGATGCTCAAGCAGGGCAAGAACCCGGAGGCAGGAACCTGGAGGCAGGAACCCGGAGGCAGGAACCAAAGCAGAGACTGTGGAGGGGAGCTGTCCACTGGCTTGTTCCTGATGGCTTGCTCAGTTTACTTTTTTTTTTTTTTTTTTTAGTACAATCCAGGACACCTGCCCAGGGATGGCTCCATCCACATCAATCATTAACAAAGAAAACACCCCACAGACTTGCCTACAGGCCAATCTGAAGGAGACATTTTCTCATTGAGGTTTCCTCTACCCAGAGGACTCCAGGTTATATCAAGTTGATTAAAACAAAACAAAACAAAACAGCAACCAACACAGCATCAAATTTTGTAGTAAAGGTGTCTGTATTATAATTCACACTCTCACCTTCCCCAAAATGCTCGATCACCAAGGGGCACTGTGCTCCTTGCCAACTTCCCTACCTTGGCTCATACCTAAGATCCGTCTGGCTGTCACATGGTGTCCCCCTTTTCCTGCTGAGCTCTCCAAGTACCCTGCATCAGTTTGCACTTCTCTCAAAAATCCCGTTGGGTCTTATCTGAAGTTCTGGGAAAAGACCAAGACCCAGCAGAGTGGGCTGCCCAAATGTGGGGCAGGACACACCTTCCACTCCCCAGAGGCCAAGAGGTTCTTGTCTCAACGACACAAATCCCAGATGAGGCCCCAAATTGTAAGAAACAATGATCTGCATTCCGTAATAAGAATGCTGGAGGCTCAGAATAGCAAAAGCGAGACAGATTTATTTTTGGCTCTACAAAAGCAGGGGCATCATTCTGGACGAAAGGCAAAAACGGTTGATGTGCTGGTTTGGCAGAGAACAGTGGGATTTCATCCCTAATCACATCCCTCTGTCCCCTTTAGTTCTCGCTGGCTGAGTTCTTTAAGAAGGGTACAGTCTTCCAGGAGTCTAGCTTTGCCCCTCCCCGGTTACCCACCGTATTGGTTCAGGATGCAAAGCTTTACCTAATATATGTCCCAGGCCGTAAGATTCCCTCCTCTCTTGTCATGTGGTCTCGGTCACATAGCAGACTGCCTGTAACTTTTCAACACTGAGATGAACCGAGAGTGCCTAGACATGCAGGCTCCAGCTGCTGGCTAGGGAGGCAGGGGCCTAGTGCCCCCTGTTTATCTGTGATGAACTCTAAATGCACCTCATACTAAAAATGAACTGTAATAGTTAATTTCTTACACACATACACACACACACACACACACACACACACATAAAATATAAAAAGAAGTTTATTGCTTCTCTTACTTCTCAGCCTTCTGGCTGAGATCAAGTGTAAAAACAATCAGTGCTGTGTGTACATGCACAGGTACTCCCGTGTGATTTGGGCACACACATGTGCATATTACCTGTGACACGCTCATTCAGTCACTGTAGGGTGACAGAGTTGGCCCATTTCAGACTCTCCCTGTCTGAGTTGCTGATTCATTTTGGGGTGGAGAGGAAGAGACAGGAGGCCACTGCAGAGGTGGTCCCCAAATTGTCGGCATCACTTAGATTTGCCTTGGAGGGGTGTGCAAGTCCACAGCTGATGACCTGATGACCTGAGAGGCACATGAGGCCCGGTGGCACACATATTCTGGAACACATGAATCTGGAACACGCTGCTCCAGATAAAGAGATATAAGATGTCCCACCATGCCAGGCATCGGAACTGGAGTTTGGATCCTGGACCATGAAGGAATTGGGAAGTCAAGCAGGTCTCCGGAGGGGAGGTTGAAGAAAGTGGGGCTGTCCTGTGTGTTTCTCTCTGTCACCATGGACCTATATCCCTCCCTTTGCTCTGAGATCCCCTCCTCAATCCCTCCCAGCAGGAGCCCTGCTCATAGCTTGCCCCGAGCCCTCCACAGACCCCTGAGCTGTGATCACACCCCCTGTACACCCCTCCCACAGGCAGTGTTTGCAGATAAGGGTTCTCTCTGCTCACACCCGACTCCTGGGAATAATTTCATCTTCCACGGAGAGCCACACACTGCAGGCAGCGTCATGTGTCCAAAGCTGGAGAAGAGCTGTGTGGTCTCCCTGCCAGCTGGATCATTCCATCCCTGCCGACAGCAAAGGTCGCAGGTCTCCCGAGCTCACAATGCTACAATTTAGGACTTTCACGACTACAGTTCCTTTTTATTATGAATTATTTCAAACACCTAAAGACGAATATAATGAAGCCCTAGCTCCCCACTACCTAGTTAGAACTTACATTGAAATCATGTCTGACCTTCAGCTCTTGCCTTTATTTATTTTAAAGTTTTTATTGTGGCAGCATGCCAATGCATTGGCCCACTCTTCAGTTGGTTCCAGGTTTTCACCACAGGGCCAGAGCTGGTATGTGAATTCTGGTCCTGTCTGCTGGAGCATGTACACATGCAGTTGGGCAAGCTCTTGGGATGAGCTTGGACACAACATAATTGTATCAAATTTGCCTCTAGCAGCAGCCTGTATCAATTTTGCCTCTACCAGCAGCCTGCAAGAGCTCTTCCGGACCTGCGTCCTTTTGTCTTCACACGGTAGGAGGCTACACAGCAGCAAAGCGAGTAGACAGCAGCACCAGGCAGCAGTGAACTTAAACTACAGCCAGACAAAAGCAAGGGGAAGAAGCGCCCCGCAGTGCTCTTGAGCCACGCTTAGCCAACACCATAGCAACTCACCCGACACACCCAGAGGGTATCCACACTGTGTCCTGTGATTATCTTTTGTTACTTAGTTCCTTTTTAAGGAACTAAGATGTTACAGATGCAATGGAAAGTCTTCTGTAGATCACTCTATTAACCCAATTCCTTTCCTTCTCTCCCTCAACTGTGTTCTTTCTCTCCTCTACCTGCCCCCCCACACCTCCTCACCCCCTGCCAATGAAATGGTCTCAGGAGACAGGATAGGCACTATTGTATTTTACAGCTGCATCTGTGATACACCACACTGTCAGTGGGTTTTGGTTTTGATTTTAAACAGGACCTCACTATGTAGCTCTGGCTGGCCTGGAACTCCAAATGTAGACCAGGCTAGCCTTGGATTCACAGAGAGCTGTTCGCCTCTGCCTCCTGAGTGCTGGGATTAAAGGCGTGAGACACTAAGCATAGTTGTTCGGTTTTTATATTTATGTCAATGGTGTCAAATTGTCGGATCCCTCCATGATTTCCTTCTTTTCTCCATTCCCTAGGGGAAGCTTCCAGACCGCTTTGCACCCATGGGTGTGACTGAAGTTCACAGCTTCTCACCAGTACTCAGTTCTCTTACTTGCTATTCTCTGAATACTCAGCTCCTCGAGTCAGGCCTTGAGGGGTGCTGAGTCCAGTTTTGACATTCGAAAGCCCCCAATATGCCATGATATTTAAGAAGCAGGAATCTGTTCTGTTTCTTCAGCCCATGCCTCCCCAGTCTTAACAAAGGCTCCTTGCTTGATGAAACTTGAGTTAGGATCCAGAACTTTCTCCTGGCCCCATCTGTGCATAGTCTAGGAAAATCCAGTTCTAGGAAGTCAAGTTAGCAGTTTTGTAAAAAAACACACGAGAGAGGCCTTGTCGGGTGAAGCCAAGGTGCCCCACGGCGGGTGAGGGAAACACGCCATGCAGACACGGCGGCGGGCAGCGGCCAAAGGGGCACAGCGGGAAGGCACTCACACCATGCAGACGCGGCGCACTCGTGGAAGGTTTTATTAAGGGGGGAAGTGAGGGGGCAGAAAGAGAAAATGGGCAGGGTCTGAGGAGAGGAGCAGAAGAAAAAGAGAGAAAAGGAAGGGAGGAGGTGCGCACTACCTCCTGGTGAGAGAGGAAGGAAGAGGGGGGGGGAGGGGTTTTCTCCTGAGCTGCTTGAGACTCAAAGAAGGAGGAGAAGTAGCTGCTACACTCTGCTCAGAAGAAGAAAAAGAAGAAGAGGAGGAGGAAGAGGAAGAGGAGGAAGAAGAAGAGGAAGAGGAAGAGGAGGAAGAGGAGGAAAAGAAGAGGAAGAAGAGGAAGAGGAGGAGGAAGAGGAAGAGGAGGAAAAGGAAGAAGAGGAAGAAGGAGAGGAGGAGGAGGAGGAGGAAGAGGAGGAGGAGGAGGAGGAGGAGGAAGCCGATACACTCTTTGTTCCAAGAACCTACCCAACCTTCAGGACTGATGAGACTCATAGCCAAGGCTGGAGGGCCTGAAGGCAGGAATGGCCCAGACTACTCCAGGCTAGACCTCAGAGAAGTCTAGCTTTACTAGATCTGATCCCACATGACTGTAGCCCCTGAGGCCCTGTGTGGTGTGGGAACACTGGGGAGATTGACAGACTGGAGGTGCCTCGTGGACAGTAATGCACCATGGTGATCCACCACAGAGGGCCTTGCTGGGCAGTAAGTCACCACGGGCAAAGGACAACTGGGGACCAGCCATGGCCAGTTGCAGTTCCCCAAGGTGTTGTCCAAGCCCATGGCAAAGAAGAGACAAGACTTCCTGTGTTTCCTCCACCCCGCAGGGCCTCAGAGTGGAAACCCTGCTGTGTCTTTAAGAATTGAGAAAGTTGTGCTTTCTAAACCTGAGTGTGGGTGGACAGTGACCCCACTCAGAGGGGACGCTGGGCTTCTAGGAAGGCCAGTTTTCCAGACTCTAGAACACCGAGTTCCCTAAACCCAAGGTACAAGGGCAGTTTGGAAATAAAACAAAGTCTGGTTCGGGGCTCCTGGGGCCACTTACTGCTGTCCCAGGTCCTACAAGACTGCTACTGGAAAGAATTTCTCAGTTGTTGTCATTTCGGGGCTCAGGATCCCAGACAGCTGAAGCAGACGGGAAACAGACTCAGAAGGGGTCTCCTGCATGCCCTCCCTCCTCCTGCTACCCCAGCATCACCCAGGTAATCTGCACCATCCCTACCCTGGCCTCAGCTGAGGAGAGTATCTGGGGTGGGAAGTGGAGGGGATTGTGATGGATGTTCATGCTCCCTACTGCCCAAGCAACTATGCCTGGCTCCCCAGCTTGCCAGCCATTTTATGTCCACCCCATTAAACAAACCAAGAAGGGGGAAAAATCATTCCCGTGTCTCTCCTCAGATGTGATTCACGGTGTCTGTTAGGCCCTTCCTCCAGATAACACCTTCCATCTCCCTAGACTCCCCAAGGATGGGGTAGGGGGTGGAGTGGTGTGATGCACGCAAACGCACGTGCACACGCACAAGTACACACACACACACACACACACAGGCACTCACAACTCTTCTTCTATTCTTGCCTAAGAGGTGTCTGAGGGGAGAGTAATCTTGATTTGCATTCACTCCTGGTGTTCAGCACAGAGCTGCCTTCCTCAGGGCAGAGCTGGGTGTGCTAAAAACTTAAACATAAATAAATAAATAGAGGGGGAGCGTGCAGATGCAGCCACAGCTTCAGGAACTCCTAAGAGGACAGGACCCTCTGCTGGACACCAAAGTGGTGGGTATGGTGGCAGGGTTGGTGAGTGTGGGTGACGTGTGTCTGGGGACTAGCAGGAGGCAGTCCCAGCTGGGTTCTGAGACTCCAGGATCAGAGGCATGGGTTCTAAGCTAGACAGTCTGGCGGACATCCTGCTGTGTGGCTATGGGCAACCTGCTTACCTTCTCTGAGCCTTCCCACTTTATTGATTGAGGATCAAGTAAGGTGTAGGACCTACTCCATGTGATGCCTCCTAGAGGAAGGGGAAATAGGAGCCTGTGGGAGATGCTGGGGTTTGGGAGGGAGGAGGCTGGTGTGGAGCTGCTCTGGTCAGTAGGAAAGGTACTAGGGAGGACTTGAGACTGAAGGCGACAGGGAACCATGGAAAGGTTTGTCAGAAAAGTGGCCGGGTTAGATTACATGCTTGCTTGAACAGGCCATAGACAGCAGTTACAGAGGGGTCAGAAAGGTCCATTTGAGACTTGAACCCTGGTCTCCCTGGGCATCCTGCACATTCAAGCTTTATGGCAAGTCTTGAAATCCAGGGCCCCACATATCTAAGCCTCTTCCCAGTTCTGGCTAGGTTCCCCTACCCATACATATGGACTGGGTCAGTGGGGTGGGCGTCCATCTTCAGAGCAGGGGGCTCCTCTGATCTAATCTGGCTGGAGCCTGGTAGGGGAAGCAGTCCCAGTGCCCAGCCCCCTGCTGAGGCCTGTCAGGAAAGTGCTTTGCTCTCAGGAGCGGGAGCTGTCAGGCATAGCCAAACTGCCTCAATTTCACATCCCCCAGGTAGCGCGGACACATGAATGGACCGGAAATTGAATGCAAAATCAAAATGCAACAAATAAATGGATGCCAAAGTCATTTGGAGGCAATAATAAGAACCCCCTCCGGACCGGGAAAGGAAGTTCTGCAGAGGCTGCAGGCTGACCCAGGAGGGGACATGAGGCTGGTGCCCGTGCTGTGCCCTGCCCTCCACCTACCTACATTGCTGGGGTGTGGTGATATATTGTGCACCCTAATAAAATTTACCTGAAGATCAGAGAACAGAACAAGCCACTAGATTAAACATAGATGCCAGGCAGTGGTGGCACACACTTTTAATCCTAGCACTCAGGAGGCAGTGCTCTCTGGATCTCTGTGAGTTCAAAGCCACCCTGGACTACATGAAATTGATTCAGCCTAGGAGAGAAACAGAGCCAGGCAGTGGTGGCACACACCTTTATCCCAGTACTTGGGAAGCACACATGCCCTTAATGGCTGGGGGGAGAAAGGTATATAAGGCATGAGGAGACAGGAACTAAAGGCTTTTCAGGCTGAGGAGTCCTAGAGGTAAGACATGGCAGTGGCTTGTTCCTTTGTCTTTCTGATCTTTCAGCATTTACCACAATATCTGGCTGCAGGTTTTTTATTAAAAGACTTTTAGAAATTTGAACAACACTGGGGGATCTTCAAGGTCAGTGAAAGCAAGACTGACTTGATAGAGGATGGGTGGAGCCAAGGGCCCCAGGGAACAAGGGCCCAGGAGTCAGGAGGATCTGGGGTCTGACCCTTCTGTTTCCAGCACACATGACCTCTGGTGACAGGCCTGCTGGGAAATTTCTCACAGGTCAAATCAAGGTGGCTGCCTTCAAGCTGGCCAGGGTGGTCCTGCTGGCTAGACCCACCTGGCATTCCTGTTACCTGCACACAGTAGGGTGATCCTAATAGCTGTCCCATTTGGATGTCCCCGCTGCCTGCACACAGTAGGGTGGTATGACGGCTGTCCCATCTGATGGCCCAAGTGCTCGATGCCAACTCTAGGGCCTGCAATGTAGAAGAACCTTCTGGGAAGCCAGATAGAATCTTGCTCTCCTTGTGGTGGAGTCCAAGAGCCTGGTGTCTGTACACAGTAGGTGCTCAATAATCACACAGCATTGACTTCCCTTCCACTGATTCCACTCACTAAGGAGCCCTAGCATTTCAAGGCCCCAGGTCTGGGCTCGCTGGGAGCTGCAGACTGACCTCTCGTTCTCTTAGGTCAGGTATGGGAGGTCACAGCCACCGAGAAGCCTTTTACCATTCAGAGCCCACATTCGCCCATTGTCCTTCTTGCTCCTTGTCACCCCCACAGATGGAGAATGGATGTCGTGACTTGCCCAGGGTCACAGGCATGTCGGTCCAGTTGTTGGATTGAAGTGTTCAGTCCCTTTCTCTTTGGCCCTGTCATTTCTTCAACAAAGGAGTGACGGGTGCCCCCTGGCCTGGCACCTATCACGTAGAGCCTCATGCTGGCACCAGTCCCCACTCTGAGAGCTGTGGGACAGGAGGCTGAGAGCCAAGGCCCAGCAGGGGCCACCAGGAGACGTTGGGACTGGGAAGAGGTGGGGGCACCCAGGGAGTTAGGACAAGCTGGAGAGAGAGGCAACCACCTATTAAGCACCTACTATGCACCAGGAACCCAGGCTACCGTTGGGATTCATCTCTTCCTAGTAGCAGTGTTCAAAGCAAGGGCACACTTCCAGGAGGGAAGAGGGCTCGGGGACAGCTAGGCTGGGCGTCAAGGAAGCCTTCCTGGAGGAAGAGGTATTGGGTTAAGATCTGGAGAATGATAGGAGATGCAAAACTAGGAAAGAGAAGCATAAGAAAGGACACATCGAGATGAGGTAGGTGAGGTGGAGGAAGAGGCAGAAAAGAGATGGCGGCCAGGGGAAGGACCCAGAAATGAGAGGCAGCAGGACCGGCAGGTAGAGGAGAGAAGCCAGCAGACTCAGCCAGCCAGGCAGCGGTACAGAGAGCTAGGGACAGACTGGTGGGAGGGGGGCCAGCTGGGAGGAAGGAGCAGAGGACGGGGGAGGGGAGAGAGGGGCTGCCAGTCACTCTCAGCTCCCACACACTTCCGTCTGGACTTTCATCTCTGACACAAAAGAGGAAGCGAGGCCCCCCGGGGGAGGCAGGGGTGGGCAGGCCGAGCTGCATAATGCATTTCACGTCCTGGCTGTTTTCATCTTCTACTCACATGCTCGCCAGGGTCCTGGGCTGAGCAACTGCAGCTAGTGAGGCAGACTGGGGTGCACAGAGCTGGAGGGGTGACCCAGCCTGCTGCCGGGGAAGACCTGGCTGGGACTGTGGCTACCGCACCAGGCAGGATGGTGGGACAAACTGCCTTTTCTCCCCAGGCTCCTTAATGCCAGTCCGGTCCTAACTGAGGCTGGGCCCTTGCTCCTGCCTCCTGCCAACTGGAGGGCTGTCAGAGCAGGTGCTGCTGTGGAATAAGGCATTAGCTGCGGATGGAAGGATCCTTGTGAGCCATGTGTACACTGTTGACTCCAGTATGGCTGCCCACTAAGGTGTTCATCAAGCAGCTTGCGGTTTACCCCGTGTTAATAGTAAAGATGCTTGCAAAGCAACACTCTGGCTTAACTGCGGTGTTACCACTTGCTGGAGATGGCTGCCAGGAGCACCACCACGGACTAAGGTGTTTATTAATAGGGTGTTTACTCTGGCCTGCTTGCTTCCTCAGTTTACCTTATCTCACTTTCCTCTCTCCCTAGTAATTTTGCAGTACTTCCTTCCTCTAAGAGGACCCCTCTAAGAGGACTCTTAGGAGGCCAGAGTATGGTGACCTGGATTGACAATCTTCCTCTAAGTACTGGCCCCACAGAGTCCTAGCCAACTAACAGTTCCAATCTCAGCTGTCCATCATTATGGACCTGGAGTACTTCCTGAAGACTTACATCTTTAAAAAGGGCATCTGGAAGATTTGCATAGCCAAAGGACTGCGGATAGTACTGGAGTGACAGACAGGCAGGTGCCAAAGCTGTTTCTTGGCCCTGAAATCCTGAGAACGGAAGATCTGTGGATGCTGGTGGCAGGAGCCCTTGTTACTTCAGGCTTTGAAGGCAGGCTTGGGGACCTGTCGGGATTCCAGAGGCTTTCAACTATGAATATTGCCCTTCCCATCTGCACCCCAATCCCTGGCTAAAGTATCCCATTGGGAGTCCATTGCTACAGTCCAGAATCCCTGCCCAGGTAGCCAGGAAGTCTGGGGCCTGGCTCTACTCTCTGGCTTGAGGAGGCAGTTCTGGACTGGGACTGTCCTTCCACTAGACACCACCAGCTCCATTCCCAGCCTGGATTCCTTTGATCCTGGCACAATGCCAATGACTAGGAGAACTTATCACCCACAAGCCTTGGCCATGGCTAGGAATCAGCTAGTACGAGGGAGAAGAGGAACCCTGACTTCAGGTCACTTGCCGTCCCAGCCACAGTGTTAGCACAGCCACACACTTCCCTCACTTCTGGATACGGGCAGCCTCTCCTGGTGCCCGGCTGCCCCTCCGACCTTCTGTCCACAGCCCACACTGCAGTAAAGATGGTCCCCGCTAAAAGCACATCCATGTTGCCCTGGATTCTTAGGCAAAGCCTCTAACCTCAGCTCTTCTCTCCGGCCACTTAGTCTTCTCATGCAGCTCCTGGGGCCCCACTTTTCCAGCCCCTTGGGCCTTGGCACATGCTGACCCATGGCTGGATCACAAGTCCCTCCTACCGTCTTCTGTGCCTCCCGGCTGACCCTACTCAGCTCTGGTGGCCTCCCTGATCCCAGTCCAGCTGGACACTCTGGGAGCAGAAAGAGGTTGCAAGAACAAGCCATATGAGTGCCCTCTCCTTCCAGGGCAGTGAGCATTCTGAGGCCAGGGCCTGCTCTATTCCCTACCATGCCGTGGAACTTCTTATATGCTAACACAATAAGTGAGCCAGGGCCTAGTGTCATGTTATACACACAGGGACAGAAACACACACACATGCGTGCACAGAGAGAGAGAGAGAGAGAGAGAGAGAGAGAGAGAGAGAGAGAGA